>JAOQMS010095137.1:0-19171 GCA_027563885.1 Erythroxylum longipes | reverse complement strand
ACATCTCTATGTATATGTATATTACTTACAAAAGAATCTCGGTACCTTATGACTAGATATATAATGCTCATAAAAAAACAAAACTCTTTTGTTTTATTAATAATAAATATTTTCATTACAAAAGTAACTGGAGGGAAATTAAGTTATAAGTAAATACACTTGCTTTCCAAGGAACTATATTTACATAACTCCAACAGATTTTGACATATTAAATTCAACCTGCGCATCACCAATTCTCAGCACAAGTTTCCCTTCATGCACATCAACTAATGCCCTATCAGTATTTATAGAGGGCCTACCCAAAATCAGTGACTAATTTCTATCAACTTCAAAATCCAACAAAACAAAATCAACAGGAATAATAAATTTGTCCACTTTTACCAATACATCTTCTACAACTCCAA
Organism: Erythroxylum longipes; assembly: GCA_027563885.1. Classification (NCBI taxonomy): domain Eukaryota; kingdom Viridiplantae; phylum Streptophyta; class Magnoliopsida; order Malpighiales; family Erythroxylaceae; genus Erythroxylum; species Erythroxylum longipes. The sequence goes on along the minus strand of JAOQMS010095137.1, from coordinate 18,767 downwards.
ATGGCCTCTTTATGGATTGATCTGCAAGTTGAATTAGCATAGATGTTGGCTTGGACTAATAGATAAAGGCATCAAGTTAATAATTGCACTTAAATCACAAAAACATTTAGGAAATTCAAAATCACCAACAACACATGAAATAGTAAAACTCCCTGGATCTTGTAGTTTTGAAGGCATTTGGGTTGATATCATCGAGCTACAATTTTCTGTCAAAGTTATCATCTGATTATCCTCCCAACTATGTTTGTGTATAAGTATATCCTTAAGAAACTTCGCATACTTAGGATACACTCTAGGGCTTCAACTTATGATAAATTAATCTGCAGCTTCTTCAGTTTCTCCAAAAACTTGGAAAACTGAGTGTCCACCTGATGTTGTTTCACCTATTGTGGATACGGAAGTTTAGGCTTGTAAGGTAGTGGTGGTACATAGGGCCTTTCTTCTTCTTTCTCTTCTTCTATCTCCTTACTTTTCCCTTTTTCTTGGCTATTCTTTGGCACACTTGTTCCTTCATCCGCTGGCCACTTCTAAGTGTAATAGCCTTGAGTTTTTCCCTTGGGTTGACCTCAATATTGCTCGATAGACTACTTGCACTTCTAGAAGATAAAGGCTTTATATAGTTGACCTACCTGAACCTCCAAATTATGGATGGACGAGGCATGGCTCTTCACAATCTGATCAAACTTTGCTTCCGTCCTCTTTTGACTTTCCTCCTGGCTGGAAAACATCCTTTTTTAGTTCTCTTTTTGAGTTTCCATTTTGGACCCTAAAACATCCATCAACTTGTCCATTTTGCTCTCCATCAATCTAAGTTGGTCTTGGTAAAATCTAGGAGGTCTTTGTCGTCTTACTTGGCTACTTGTATTGTTAGTACTCTATAAAAAATTTAGATAGTTTTTCACCCTAGATTATAAGTGTTCGAGTAAAGATTATTACAGCAGAGCCATGGTTGTTTTGCCTACATAGCTCACACTGTACTTGCATAGATTTGGCCGTAGATGAAGATGCTCCTTACATATTTCTCAACTGCTTAGTAAGGGTTGTGATCTGTGCCTATAAAGCTGTAACAAAGTCAATCGGGATTATACCATTTGCTCCTTTTGTCCCTATTTACTCCTCTCGCTTGACCACATGCAACTATTGATCACCAATTCTTCCAAAAGGTCATAAGCTGCATCATAGTCTTTCTCATCAAAGAACCTCTAGTAGTTGCATCTATGGTTCCTTTCGTGCTCTGATTTACACCGTTGTAAAATGTCTACAATTGGAACTCCCTCGGAAGGTTGTGGTGGGGACAACTTCTTTATAATTCTTTAAATCTTTTCCAGGCTTCATATAGAGATTCCCCATCACTCTGCTGAAAATTCGTGATCTCCTTTATGATCGTTATCGTCTTGGTCAATGAAAAATATTTTGCAAAGAATGGTTAGGCTAGTGACCCCTAAGTAGTAATATGCCCTGAATTTAACGAGTTGTGCCACGCCTTCGCCTGATATTTCAAAGTGAAACAAAATAGTTGCAACTTCACAGCATCGTTGGACATCCCAATAAATCAGAAGGTATCGTAAATCTCTTAAAAATTTGCAATATGGGCATATGATACTTTGTTGGATAGCCCATAAAATTGCATGCTATTATAAAGTATGTTGAGGAGTGCTAGCTTGATCTCGAAATTGTTAGCTTGAATCACTAGCCTTGCAACTCCTTGAGGACTGAATTCTGGCCTCATGAAGTCCATCAATGTCCTCTCAGCTCCTCCTTGCTCTCCTTCTTCAGCCATATTTTTTGTATAATATCTTGACGCTTCGCTCTTCTTAACTCTCGTTTGTGTCTTATGATATCTGATAACTCTTTATCTCTAAATTCTGTCAATCTTCGCGTGCTCCTTGTGTTCATGCACCTGTAAATACACAAGGAAACGTATCAAAAACTCTTAAATCAAAGTAATCTAAACTAAACAAGAAGCTAAATAAACAGTCCCCGACAATAGAGCCAAAAACTTGTTGATTGGAAAATAAATGCTAGTTTTATGCTCAAAACAGCAAATATATAGGTCGTGAATTATAGTAATAAGTACATACCGATCCCATAAGGATTGTTCTTAAGCACCACTTAATTCAGATTAATATTTGTTTAAGAACCAAAATTTTTTAATGGAAATAAATTGGAAAATTAAATTAAATTAAACAACTAACAAAACACAAATGACAACTCAAAAAATGAAACTTAGAATTTATGATTTTTACAACTAGAAATCACTTTTTCCCTATCTTGTCTCCCTCCTATTTTTTTAATTGAATTGTGTTTCACCTAAGATGTCCTAATGTATTAACTACCCTCTATTAAGGTGTAATCAATTGTCCTTAACCAAATTAAATGGAAATGATTAAGCAATCTCTTAATCTACAAAATCAATCCACCAATTTAATTAGTTATTAAGTTATCCTATGGGTGATCAATTAATCAGCCAAGATATCTTTTTCAAATAATCAATACACTTAATGAATGTAGGTCTATAGAATGCCAATTCTCATTGTACAACTCTACACAAATTACCCAACTCAATCTGTCAATATATTGCAAGGTATATATATATATATATATATATATATACAACATTCATAAAAAACATCTATCATTCAAATCAAAAAAATAGGAGTTTAACAAAAAGTTCAAAAGTAATCTTTGCAATTAAATTAGCCGCTCATGATGTCCATAACATCCCCAACAATCAAATAATCCATCATAGAAATGGTAGAAGAGAAAAAATGAAAATAAACTAAATGAATCAAACTCGTCCTCTTTTTGGCCCGAGTATGGAAAATCCGGTGTTGGTATGTTCTTTCCCTAAATGTGAATGAAAAACCTTGAATCTTTACCTCTCCTAAAGCTCTAAATTTGCTTTTTTACTCAATGAGGCAAGTCTCACATGAAGCTCTTTCGTTTATAGGGGTTTGATATCCTCATATAGTCTAGAAAACCTAAAAAATAAGTGAACCTCACGTACATCTTCAGGTTAGACATCCCACGATCGTGGGTTCTTGTATTATAATTCTTCCTCTTCTCTTCTCCTCTCTTGTTCTCTAGCTCAATCACAAATGTGGCCTACCTCCATTCCTACATCAAAATGATCAATTCTTACCCTAAATCAACATCAAACATAAAAGAACATAATGAACATCAAACTAAACAAAAACATACAAAATTAATCCTAAAACATAACAATAATATTCTATTATGCAAGAAACAAATGCAAAAGACTTAGAAAAACACACACTAATGCACAACTATCAAAGTGTGAAAGAAGAAAAGACAAGATAGAATGTGAAGGAAAGAAAATAGGAAGAAGAGTCATATTGGCCACACATTGGTAAGCATAGGCATGAGAAACCTCTCACGCCCATGCAACACCTCTCACGGCTATGACAGGTGTTGTCACCACCATGACAAAGTGTGTCACATCCATTCTCACACCCGTGAGAAGGGACACCTATCCCATTTTAAACTTAGTTTTTATCTATAAAAGGAAATGTTTGGTGACTGTTGAAAACAACATATTCAGGACAGAAGTGATTAGGGTTTTCTCTTCATTTTTCAACACCGACAGGTGCAATAATGGCTGATGCATAGATCTTGAAGAAGGAGATGGATGGCTAAATTCCCAACACTGATTTGACGATTTTTGATTGCAAAACAAACTACTAGTTTTACGCTCAAGATCACAAGTATACGAGTCGTAACTTGTAGTAAAAAAAAAGCAGATATCTATCCCATAAGGATTGTGCTTAGGCACTACTTAATTCAGGTTGTTCTTTGTTTAAGAACCAATTTTTATGAATATAGACTGAAAAATTAAACTAAATTAATCAACTAAAAATGAACAAATGATAAAGCAAAAGTGCAGAAACTTAGAATTCAAGATTTAACAATTATAGATCACTTTTTTCCTATCTTATCTCCCTCCTACCTTGTTAATTGAATTGTGGCTCACCTAAGATGTCCTAATATATTAAATACCCTCTCTCAAGGTGTAATTAATTGTTCCTAGTCAAATTAAATATATATGATTAAGCAATCTCTCAATCTAAGAAATCAGTCCACCAATTCAACTAGTTATGAAGTTATCCTATGGGTAATTAACTAATTAGCCAAGAGCGCACTTTGACTAATCAATTAACTTAATGAATGTAGGTCTATAGAGTGCCAATTCTCATTATACAACCCTACACAATTTACCCAACTCAATCTCTTAATATGTTGCAAGGTATAAGTTCAACATTCATCAAAAGCATCATTCATTCAAATCAACAAAATAGGAGTTTAATAAGTAGTTCAAAAGTAATATCTACAAATAACTCATCCACTCATAATGTCATTAACATCCCCAAATACCAAAAAACCCATAATAAAGATGCTAGAAGAGAAAAATGAAATAAGAACTAGATGAAGCAGACTCCTTCTCTTCTTCGCCCAAATCTGGAAAATCTGAAGTTAGTGTGTTCTTTTCCCAATTTGGAATAGAAATCTTGATTCTCTACATCTGTCAAAAATTTCAGTGTTATAACCTAATGAGAAAAAAGGAGATTGAGGGTCCTAAGAGAACTCCACTGAGAATTGCTACTGAGGAAGAGTGGCAGCACATGTCGAGTGCACTACAAAATTTACATGACTCTACATACTAAAATTTGTAGTTATGGTGAGTCGAAATCGAATCCAAAGGGAATATTCAATTAATTTCTATAACAAAATTAATTGATGCAATGAAAATATAAGGGGTTTTTGGATTTTAAGAAATTTATAAATTAAAGCAAAAGTAAACTATCAAAAACAAATTAAAACAAGCAATCGAAATTGAGAAAAGTGTCAAATATAAGTAAGGTTTGGTTTTAGGGTCAATTTCAGCCTAAACACAATCAAGCATATTCCATCATCCTAACATCTTTATAACTCACTTCAGACTATTAATTTGAGACTAATAGAATGCTCTACTAATCTCGATTTTTCCTTAAGTTGTGTTTAATCAAGATACAATCATTAATTAAACCTAACTACCGAATAACCTAGGATATGATCTCTAGCTTCAATTTGGCAGCCACATTATGAAATGGAAAATGATCAATATAGGCATTAACCTCACACAATCAGGTTATTTAACCAAAGTTATATTGTTCCTAACGATTAAAAATCATTAGATGCTACTCACAAACACCAAAAGTAATGATTACAGATTACATTCAATATTTTAGTAATAAGTTTGAAGTAAAACAATCAAAATAACGTATTAAAATAATTAATCCTAAAATACAATCAAATCAACACCAATAACATAACAATCTGAAAAGAAATTATAACCTTAAATGATAAAAATAACTTAACTGTGACTTAGTGTCGATATTCCCATTGAACCAATGTTGGGGAGCTAGCCCTCTATCTCCATTTTTATGCTATAATAATCAGCCTTTGTAGCATCCATTGGAGTTGAAAACTGAAGAGAGAATGGAGTATAATAATTGCTGTCCCAATTACAGCTGTCTCAGTTATTCTCCATAAAATTCCAAGATAAAATGTTGAAGAAGTTATTGTCCACACTCATTTCTTTTACTTCAGCCAGCCTTCACACATACCTATTGGATAGCTGAACAATACCAAATGAAAAAGCTCTGGTGCAGCCCTCTCCCCCACTCACGTCTTGCTTCAGCTCACCTTTGGTTCTCACCTTAACCATCCCTTAAACTCTTTGTTCTATTTTTCAAAATGCAACAACCGACACACACTTCACACCTCAGCTTCCACTCAAGTTTTTCTACCCTTCATCTTTTATTGAAATTAAAGACAAAATGATAAAGTTTTGTACACCATTGCCCTTTTCTTTGTTTTAAGCCTACCCCTTCCACTCACTCGCAGTTCTACCTCCATTTCCCTAGCGTACAACCAATACTTGCCTTCTTTCATTATTTAAGAGCTACGTCCAAAAACAAGTGAGGCAGATAGGTTTTTATGTAAAATGGGATAGCTGTTACATTACTCTAGTTTAAACACACATCACACACATTTGGTTCTTTTTTTTTTTAATCCTAGTCGTCCACTTCTTTTCTTCTTTATACCTTCTAATGTTGTTTAAAATGTGGAAGCTAGGTTTAAAAGGGATATATGATAGATGTCTTTCAAAATAGAAGAGGAAAAAATGTCCTTCAGTCGCTGTCCATGTTGTGATTGTGATGCTCCAGCTCTCCATGTGCAGCTATCGACCATCCATCATATACCTTTGTTTTATACTTAAAAAGATATGTTAAATGGACTGGGGCTGTGTGTTTGTGCGGTGTCTCACTCATGTGAAACACCATGCATTCACGTTTTTGCTTCAGCCTCCCATCTTGAATAGGGCGTGAGACATTTTAATGGTTCATTCCTCATTTCTTTTCATTTCCTTACCTTATTCTTGCTCTAATCATATTCTTATTTTTGTTCCATGAAAACAATAGAGTATGAATATCAAGGAGATGGCTAAATAAGTATGCTTTCAGGTTACTTTAGCTCCTTTCCTTGCGAAATGTACCTATAACCAAATATGAGCTAAAGTGAGTATCTTAAGCATTTCTAAAGCATTAATCACTAAGTTTAGCATATGAAATGAATCAAAATTTAAACATATACCAAAGAGATCGAGAAGGAACTGGTAAAGGAAGAAAATCATTCATTGAGTAAAAAGGTAAATTTTGAAAGCCCTAATATCATTAAGACTAATCCTCAACCTTTTTCGAGAAGATTGATTAGATCAAAAAAGGATTAGAAGGACAAAAAGATATTGGAGACTTTTCGAAAAGTGGAAGTAAACATACCTCTGCTCGATGCAATCAAGAAAGTACCAAAAGTACGTTAAATTCCTCAAAGAACTATATACACATAAGAGGAAATTCAGGGGTGATGAAAAAGTGATGATGAGTGAGAATTTTTCTACGATTTTTAGAAAGATGTCTCCAAAATTCTAGGATCAAAGAATGTTTACCATTGCTTGCAAAATTGGTAGTACTATAATCAATAGAGTTATGCTGGATTTAGGAGCTTCAATTAATGTGATCCCTCGTTTAATTTATGCTTTTTTGAATTTGAGACCTTTGAAAGAAATGAGTGTTATCATATAATTGGCTAACTGCACTAATGCTTATCCTGATGGTGTGGTTGAGGATGTTTTGGTGCAGGTAAATAAGTTAGTGTTTTCGACAAATTTTTATGTTATTGATAAGAATGATAATACTTCGTACAATTTGATACTTATCTTATTAGGGAGACTTTTTCTCGATACGGCTCAAACTAAGATATATGTTCATGAGGGCACCCTCATGATGGAATTTGATGGGGAAGTGATAACTTTAATATTTTTGACTCTATGAAACATCCTCCTAATAATCACTGTGTTTTCTCTATTGATGTAATTGGTCCTTTGGTAATGGAAATGTTTAAATTAAGTTGCAAGGATCATTTAGAAACAATCTTGATTAAGAAAATGGAAGCAGAAGCCTATAATGATGTTGGAATGGGAAGAAGAGCGTATGAAAGCAGAAGTTGCTTTGGAATCATTGGAAAATTTTCCAAAAAGATATGATTTGGCTTGTGTGAAATTATTTGAATTTCACCAGAAGTTGTTACCTTCTGATGTGCAGGCGGCAAAATTGGAACTAAATCCACTCCCCACCTACCTCAAGTAAGCCTATTTGGGAGATAAGCAAACTCTCCAAGTCATCATTTCATTGAAGTTGACATCAAGTTAGGACGACAGACTAGTTTGAATGCTGAGAGAGCATTCAAATTCTATTCGATGGAAGATTGCAAATATCTAAAGAATAAGCTCATCAATATGCATGCATCATATTTTGTTGGAGGAGAATGCAAAGTCAACAAGGCAAGCTTAATGTAGGTTGCATCACCCAATGATGGAAGTTGTAAAGAAGTAGTAAAGCTTCTCAACGCTGGGGTTATCTACCTGATTTCTGATCCAGGTGGTTCCAAAGAATTTTGGAATCATCATCGTGACTAATCAAGAAGGTTAGTTGGTTCCCACTAGAATACAAACTAAATGGCGAGTGTGTATTGACTATAGGAAATTAAATTCAATAACTCGTAAAGATAACTTTTCCCTTCCCTTTATTGATCAGATGCTTGAGAGATTGAATGTTCATAATTATTATTATTTTCTAAATTATCTTTAGATTTCGATCGCACCAAAAGATCAAAAAAACCACTTTTACATGCCCATTTAGTACGTTTACTTATCAAAGAATGCCATTTGGATTATTGATGTATTGCTAAGAAAATTCTTAAGATATTCACTTTGACTCATGTATGGTTTTAGGTACAATTTGGAAGCAAAAGAGCTAAAGTGAGTTAAAAGAACTATATTTGAGCCATTTTTCAAATATTCACAATCCGTTGTCTTTATAAAGTAAGAAGAAGAAGATTAAAAGAAAAAGAAGACAAGTAAATGCCAAGAAAGATGAGACATATGCTACAAATACAAAGAAGAAGAAGATTAAAAGCAAGAAGAATAGAAGAAAATGAAAAGAAATGAATAATGAAGCATTAACATGTCTCACAGTTAATTGGGAAAGTTGCATAGCCGTGATTGTGTGTGTCACGACTGTGCAACCAAATGTATGGGCATGAGACCACTCTCATGCCCATGCATATGTGTGACACACCAAGTCATAGGTATGACCATTGACAGCTCATCATTTTTTTAAACTTAGCTTTGTAATATAAAACTGAGAGTGTGACGGGAAAAACATAAAAAAGACTTTGGGTGTTTGTTGGCTAGAGAAGAGGAGATTTTAGAGAGAGAAAGCTGTCAACCATTAGAGACCCACAGAGAGCTAGCTTCTCGATGTCGATTCAGAGGTGACATCGATGTCGACCACGCAGTTAAGCATTCCTTCCTTGTGTTTGTTGTTTCTTTATCTCTTTAGAAATGGATCGTTTTACTACAAACCCATTGCTAGAATTGCAATATATTTGTAACTATTATGTTGAAATTCATTTGTAGTGATTAATGGTTCGTAATCATTAAGGATAACATAACCTAGGTTATCCTTACCCCATCGTATGTTGTTGTTTCCTTGATTAATCGATTTTCCTAATTCGTAATGCGACTGTCCAATTAAATCTAACAATTGTATCCTAGGTTATTCAATAGATAGGTTTAATTAATGATTGTATCTTGATTAAACACAGTCTAAGGGAAAACTAGGGTTAGTAACCCACAATTAATAGTTCAAGGAAAGCTAAAAGAACAAAAATTAAATGACATATGTTTAACTAAGATGTAGGCCAAGATTGAACTAAAGAACTGGACTCTTAACGAATTCACTACTTTCATCATTTTTAGATGTTTTCTTTAAATTGCTTTTGTTAGTTAGTTTAGTTTTATTTTTTATTTTAAACTAAACCAACCACCCACCCCAAAACCTAATCACCAGTTATTTTCATTTGAAAAACTAACTGAATACTCTTTATGGGATCGACCTAAACTCACCACTGATATAGTAGTAGGTCTAGTTTATTTTGGAGTAGCATTACGACGTGTTATTGAATATTTTGGCATTATTGTCAGGGAGTGCGGTGTTTTAGTTTTTGTTCTTAATTTTAATTGGTGTTTTGTACATATTTTTTTGAAGTTAGTTTCTTTTCAATTATTTTTTGATCCTTTGACTTACTGTTTAATGTTTACAAAAAAAATTTGTTCATGGATGGAAGTAGTTTTTTTACAACCCTTATTCCCAATCCTATAGCTCATATATTGGAATGATAATACTAACTTTAGTTATACATGGGATAATCAACAAAATTACTTCCTTGATAGTATATAGAACCCACAACAATTCTCGTATAGACCAGAAGCTTCTTATCATCTTAGGTACATCTCAAGAAGATATGCTTAATATTATTACTGCTAACAATCTTCAATTTCAACAAAATATGCATCAGTTTCAACAGAGGATACAGCAGCAGCTTCAGCAGGGTTTCCAATATATTTAGCAGGAGATAAAATCGAGAATATAGAATGTGGAATGCCAAATGGGTTGGACAGCAGCGAGGATTGACCACTTAGAATCACACGGTGAAGAGATGCAACCACCGTAAATAAAGGTGTACTCATGGGACATTAGTTTAGAGACCTTATAGAGTGAAGAGGAGCTTGAGAATCTTAAGTGTAATACTCAAGGAATTACTTGTGTGGAAGAAGTGTAGGAAGAGCATGGACCAGAGAATGATATATCTTTTAGCTTGAAGGTAAATACTAAGTTCCAATTTGTTGTTAAGATTGACTTTTTACCTTTACCTAGTAGGTTAGAGAAATTGAATGAGACTGAAAAAGATAAAAGGTCATTTGAAATGTTTCCAGAGAGTATGAACTAAGTAAAGATTAGATGTTTGAAGATATGGAAGACATTATACGTGAATGATCAATAAATGAGACCCAATCCTAAAGAACCTCAAGTGGAGGAAGCACAAGTGACAACTAAGGATCACAATTTTGTGACGTGAAAGTAAAACATGGAGTCAAGCTAGTGACACTAAATAAAGGCACTTCTTAGAAGGCAACCTGTAGTATCCCATCTCTCAAATTGTTGAAGGATTTAAAGTGTTACACTGCTGAGTCACATGGGTGGCATCATATAGAATGAATTTAGTACATTTATGACATGATTTTATGATTGTATTCAAATGCATAATATTAGCATATACATATGAATTATGAGTTAGACAAATTGCACTCAATTGACATATTCTGGGGTATGAAACTAAAATGAATGTGATATGAATATGCATTTCCAATATCTTGTACTTTGGTTTACCAATGACAAGAACTGATGGATTATAATTAGTAACTTGGAATTAATTGTCGCAATTGAGAGATTGATGAATTAATATCTACATCTAGTCTAAGAAAAATGTCAAGTGATAAGACAAGTTGATATGTGGAAAATTAGGATGACTACACCTATGAAATAAGTGACACATGGCATAGCAAATTAAGCGACAAATGGTAGTACGTTTAAGTGACAATTGGTAGCCTTATTAAAGGACGTGTGTGCCAGCTAGGGAACATATGTCATTTTAATTATCTGACAAGTATCCCTAAAACAAGAACACTTATCTTACACATGGCAATGGCATAGTCATCTTCAATTTTTGTGTTTATGTTGAAGACTCTCCTTCTTCTCCCTCTCACTGTCGTATCATCTTACTCACAGATTGGAGTTGCTTAGCATTTCAACCTATAATCCACACAAGACCCTTCACAAAGATAGCTATCATTTGCTATCAGCACTTTGCCTTTGCTAAAATCTATCCTACTGTCATCTTGTTCTTGAAATGATCTTGCATGCAAGTACGGTTTAAAAGCATGATCTTGAGGTGGCATTAGAGCTAAGCAAGGAAGTGAAATACTATTCTATTGTGGTATGTTTTAACATAACCTTTATTATGAATGATTAGGGATGGATTGAATGTAGTATTGATATTGAAGTAGTGCTGGAAAATTGTGCATGAATGATAGTTTTTGTTTTGTTTTTGCATGCATGAAAGACAATAGTTTATGAGCTGTTAAATGAATGATTTTGAGATGGAATTTGGAGATGAAATTGATGAGGAATTGAATTATAATTAAGGTATAATTAATGGACTAATATGAAGATGTTTTGAATTTGGTATGAAGGTGTTAGAATATGGAGAAATTCAAGGAAAATGGAGAGTGAACATTTGGTTCACTCATCCCATGATCATGGGAAGGTCCACCACGATCATGTGCAATGCTTTGTAATGATAATTTCTGTTTTATGTAATTATTGAACCACACAAGGATAAGTCACTTTACATTGGTGCATTTGGACTTAATTGAGGCTTAAAATGAACCTAGTTTGATGTTAGATTAGTTAGTTAAGTGTTTGATAAGTTTAGATTGTTAATTGATGTTATAACTTAAGGAATAGATTGTCTTGATATCAATGTATTGAAATTTAGAAATTATAAGTTGTTAAAATGTCTTTATGAATGCAAATATGATTCAAAGGATATGAGTAATGTGTATTAGATATAAATGAATGAACATTGGCAAATATGATTCAAAGGATATGAGTAATGTGTATTAGATATAAATGAATGAACATTGGAGAACATGAAGTAATTGCAAGTGAGAAATGTATAATTATATAAATGATTGTATACAAGTTATAAAGTTTGAATGATTTGAAAGTGTATAAGTAAAATCAAGATCTTTGAATATTAATACATACTCGGAAGGTTAATTGAACATGCATTGAAACATGATATATATATATATATATATTACATGTGAATAATTGAATAATCATATGATTGAAAACTCAATGATGTGTGAAACATGTGTGTATTTCATGAAGATAAATATACAAGTTGATCGTCAACATCCAAACATTATCGGATCATCATGGTAATAGCTTATCTGGAGTGTACTATGAGTTAACCTAGATGTTTTCTCACTATGACTAAATTGTTTTCAATTAACATTTAGATAATGAATTGTTATTGATATGATTGTGATAATTTTGAACATTAATGGTCTGAGGAGTTTGATATTCAGGATTGTATTGGATATGCTTTCTAATTGCATGTGAATATGGAAATGTGTACTCAATTGAATGTTGAATGCTGGACTCAAATCTGATGAATGTGATAAATGACTATGCACGTTGAATGAAAGTTATGGGAAGGAATACGAAATATATGAGCAATTGAATGTGAAATGTCAAACTTAGACCCAATGAATTTGATATATATGACAGAAGCACACAAGAATGAAAGGTAATGAAACATGGCATATGGAGTGATGCATCACTTTGTTATGCATAATCAGATAAATGAGTTATGACTGGAGTGTCTAGAGTGAAAAAGAGCTTAAAGCTAAAAAATGTGCACAAAGAGCCATAGGCTCAGTTATTAATGAGCCCAATATCCACAAAGGTTACGAGATAGTAAATGAAATTTGTCTGTTATCCACAACAGATACAGAACAGTAAATAGGTGCTCAGTCACAACAAAGTAAAAATGAATGGAGTCATATGTGCATTTGTATATTCATCCTTATATGTAACATATGATCGAATTGAAATGAATTATTGAATTTTTTGAAATACAGTTGAAAAGTAAATGAGGATGTGTTGTGATGTGAAATTTTCATTTACCTGATATACTTATGAAAGTATGATAATCTTGATGTACTTGAAAAGGTATGATGAACTGTGATGTGAAATTCAATACTAGATGATATGTAACACTTGTTGAATTAAGATATAACTTGTCTCTGTATATCTGACTTGAGTGAATACATCGATGATGGTTTACTCACTGAGTTCGCAAGCTCATCAAAATTTCAATATTGATTTTTAGGTTCAGAGGAGATCTAGTTATACTAGTTAGAGTATAGCTACTGCAATTGGAAATCAGTTAGTGGTCGGGATCAGTTGTATCTGTAAATGTCTTCAGTTATTTTATATCAAAAATTATATTTCTTAACTGTTGTACAATGTCTGTGTGATTCTGAAGTGCAATAACTATTATGACTGTATATGTTTGTAAATGAAATAGGTCAAATGAATTTTTTGAAACGCTTAAGATGTGTTTGATGTTTAAAAATGTGTAATGAGTTGTTTTGATCGTCTTAACGTGCCATTCTTGTTGAGTATGTTCTCAAATAATCATCCATATATTCAGGCATATGCTCTGTGAGAGTGGTATGTTACACAACTCAATGGAAGTAAATTTCTTTGTTTTTTACTTTTTCGTACTAGTTAGGTTATGTATGTGTGTTTTTATGCTGGTTTGTTTTTACATGTTTTTAAGTTTTCAATCAAAATGAGAGAGAGAATAAAGCAAACAAACAAACATTTTTTCATAATCTATTTCTTCTAGGATTATATAGTTGTTTGCTCAAGGTTATACGTGCTAAGTTTTACTATTTATAACCTTTGTAATTACCACAAGTGCATAGGTCATTCATGTAGTAACTAAGGTATCGATCCCATGAGGAAGGCTAACTAGTCCTAAAATCTAAAGGCAACTAAGTTCACAATAAACCTTATTAAACAACTAATGAAGAAATTAAATCAATCAATAATCAAATATGAGAAATTAAAGTGCTAAAGATTAAATAAAATAGCAATATCACAGCCCAACCCAAAATCGACCTATAAATTACCAAGGGAGAGAAAAGGGATTTTAATTTAAAACTAAGAAAACCTAACCAATTATGCAATTATTGAATTAACGGGTCTAGGTGGTCCTAGGGTGAATTACTCTCTCTCGAGTTATAATTCTTAACCCTAATTGGTAATCCTAATTCAAATTATGGGAATTGCGATCTCTCTATCCACAATTGCTCCAAAGCTTAAATTATTTCTAAAGCTGCCTATTAACCTACCGGGAATCTATGTTCGATCTCTCATTATATGACTCTACCAGTTTGACTCAATTCTCTACGTATCGATTCACCTAACTCTCATTAGCCCAAATTGATGATTTTTACCTAGCTCACACCATTAGTTTGTTGCTGAATTATTAAGAACAGACTTGAAATCACAATCAACTTAATAAAAGAAACACAATCGAATAAGTTTTATTAATCTCAAGAGTCAAAATCTAAAGGTGAGTATAAACGTAAACTCAACATTCAACACAACGAATAAATTTTATTAATCTCTATCACGATCGTGGCCTGCTGTGCATGATCGTGGCTTGTGGCTTTGGGCCGAAACTCCTCGAATCTTCTTCATTCTTCCCTGTTTACCCTGAAACACTAACAAACGCATCACAACACCTCAAAAATATAACATTTAAGCTCAAAGACTTAATCTAACCCATAAAAACACTAAAACACACAAACTAACATAATTACACCCTAAATGCACACAAACCACTCAAATTCACACTAAATAAATAACAATTCCAACCCTAAATCTCATACAATTACACAACTATCAACAACCCCACACTTAAACGTTTGCTTGTCCTCAAGTAAACAAAACAACAAAACATATAAAAAAACATAACACACAATGCAATAATGAGGCAATGGCTCTGACTTCATGAAGTAAATTTAATCTAGAACACAATCCTTCAATTATGTCAAAACACGAACAAAATATATGTCTAGGGGTTTGAATTAAATATAAAACTTAATCGAGACCTAAGTGTTAATTTATTTACCATTTTCAATTGTACACACAAATTAATAATTTTTTGGTCCCTCAGACTTTTTAACTATTCCTAAGTACATTTTTCATGAAAATTTAAGCGTATTACAAGTTCTGTAGGTTTTTATTAGAAAACACACAATTTTTTTTAAACTTATTCTTTTACTCGAAGGCAAACATTTGTGATGAATGTCGATCTAGTTACTTAACTAATTCATTTATTAAACAGCTTGGTTGAGATGTCATTGTAGCCTTTTTATGCGAAGGTATGCATTTGTGATGCGTGTCAATCTGGTTACTCAGCTATATCACATTTTTAACTAGCTACTAGCTCTATTCATAACCGAAAGGTCAGCAGAAGAGTAATTTATTAAACAAAACTACTTTTTTTTTAAATTATTACCTACCTTATTGCTTTTAGCTATTCGTTTTCAAGAAAAAATGCTAGTTAAGCTACCTAACCTAAAAAACCTTAAATTATGAATGAATGTGACAATCTAGAGGATGTTAAATTTACACTAAGTCCTAATTAGGTTGTATATTCATCCAAAGGCCCCTTAATTCACTAATTTTGCAGGCTAATGATCGTTCATAACCTAATAGACTATGTCCAAAATTAAATAAATTTCACTCAATATAAACCATTGACACATTCACACACTTCACACAATGTAACCTAATACTATCATACAGTATGTGAAATCACATTCAATATAAAACACACAATCCCCTCCCTACACTTAAACAACACATTGTCCTTAATGTGAGAAGGAGGTACACACAAGCACATAAACAAAAGGAAAAGACAAAAATTAAAGGAACAAAGAACAGATAAAATGAACAATAAAAATAAAATAAATAAAAATAAAAATAACAAAAAAGACAAAAAAGAACTGAAGGCTAATTTGGGAAACAAAAATTAATTTGGGTTAGATAAAAATCCCAAGGGTATAGAGGTGGAGACAGTGTCGGAGGTGGCAACTGAACACCCTAAGACTCGAAATACTGATGGATCTGTCAAATATCTCAGCACCAAATAAAAATAATAATAAAGACAAAATAGAAATGAAGGCCAATTTGGGAAAGAAAAATTAATTTGGGTTAGACAAAAATCTCAAGGGTATGGAGGTGGTGATTGTGTCAGAGGTGGCAACTGAACACCCTAGGACTCGAAATACTGATGGATCCGTCAAATATCTCAGCTCTGGTGTTGTTGTGTGCGCGCCATCTCCGCAAGTGTCTTGGTGTTCTCCGTAAGCTTCCTATTGGACTTGGAGATTGAATCCAATACCTTCATCCAGCCTTGCTTCTTCCGATTCCTCACTCGTTGATTCCTCCTATCGAGGCGACGCTGAACTCAATCTCGCTTGATCTACTTTGGTCCGCACATGTGTCTTCTCGTGGATCTCCTGCATAATCATATTTGTGGAATGGATGATCTCTGCCTGAAATAAATGATAATGGTTGAGGAAGTCAGGGAGGTGAACTGTTAACCCTTTTCGTTCCACACCAAAATCTTTTGCAATGGTAGACACTATGTATCCCATTCCAAGATGGTTGCTCCACTTATGCGAAACTGCAGCAAGGGAATTTAGGACATGGGTTGAAGTGCAGATTGGAATACTGTGGTCCATGCACCATAGTATGAAAAAGTTCCCTAGTGGAACACTTTTTGGTTTCTGACTTATCAAAAACTAGCTGACACATAAATTTGTATAGCAACAAGTGTTCATGGGATCGGATAATGTTGTTGTGCACATTATTCGCATAAAATTGCTCAATTCCAATCAGCTCATGCCAGTATTAGGAGACATAGAAATCGTCATGTTGATCAATGATGGTGGATTAAGGGAATTCACACATCTCACACATGAGTTTGACATTTAGTTCATAAGCTCGGCCTCCCAATCTAAACCACAATTCTCTCATGTTCTTAGGGTCAAAGGTTAAGGATTCGAAAAATTCCAGTGTAAGCTCTTTATAAATAGGGAACTGGAATCATATGAACTAGCCCCACTGGATTCTCTTAGCTAGGTTCTCTACTCAATCACGCAGTTCTAGCCTATCTAATGTATCAATGTCAAAACATCTAGGAGCTACAATTTGCCTAGAGCGAGAGGATCGGAAACGAATACCTTCCTCCTCAGTATAAATGGGAAATGGTGCTCCAATGTCTGCCGCTCCGTTCCTTCTACCTCGACCTATAACTTGTTGTCTTCCAAAGGGTTCCTGTCAGCCCGACTGCTTAATGCGTGGCATGTTTGAGGTAGGAGGTGGAAGACTTTAGGAAGGTTAAGATTGTTTTTAGTAAGAGTTGAGAGTGTTTGAATGCTTGAATTCTAGAGAGATAAAATGAAAGTGAAAGTGAAAGTGAAAAAGAAGTAAGAACTGAATATATAGGTGGTAAGAAGGGTAAAATGGTAAAAATTTTCATTTAAAACTCGTGCCTACCCTATTTATATACAGTCACAAGCAACAATCGTGGCATATGGCGTACCACAAAGAACATTTATAGTCACAAGCCACGACCGTGGCCTAGTTCCCTTTAACACTAAAGTCCTTGGTTTGCTTTTTGCCAGTCTTTTCTCTTCCACTTCTTAATTCTTCTATATCCCTTCTTCACTTCTCTCTTTATATTTGCACAATCTTCCTGTGATTCCGAAATCATGTTCCTTTTTTGTTTTATTAAACCAAAAAAAAAACTAATTACAAAATTCAACTTATCTAGTAAAATTCGACAAGAAACTAATTTTTCTATGGGTTGCCTCCCATACAGTGCTTATTTTTAACATCAGTAGATCGACACTCATTTTACACACAAGGTGGTTGGAATGAATGATTAGATGGTAGCATCGCCATTAATTTCAAGGTCTGTACCTTCGCTACCATATTGCAACTACCACCTTCCTTGCGATTTTCTTTACCTCACCTTCTCCTTCGCGAGCGCTTCTTTTGAGAAGCATTTGCAGGATCCTTGATGTCCTCCCATACTCTCTAGGTTCGGTTTCTTTAACATCTATTAGACGTGAAGGAGCTTCGTACTATCTAATGGTTACCTTGAAGGTTATATGCTCCTTTCCTAGCAACCAAGTAAGTTCTCCCCCATCCATATTAGTAATTGAGCGTGCAGTAGCTAAGAACATTTGCCTATGAATTACCGGAGTGTCCTCGTCTTCGTTAATGTCCAACACATAGAAATATATGGAAAAAATAAATTTACCGACCTTTATTGGAACATCTTGTATGATTCCCATCGGTTTATACGAGGTCCTATCGGCCGTCTTAACCACAAAGTTAGTGGGCAATAACTCTCTTAACCCCAATTTAAGACTGAAAGTGTAGGGCCTTATATTTATACTTGTGCCTAAATCCTCAAATGTACTGTCTATGATAATGTTGTTGATATTGCAGGGGATGAAAAAATCCCCCGTGTAACATCACACTACCATAGGGTACGTATATAAGCTTTTAGGCACATAACCTACGATAATGATATGTTGGAACAATAACAAATCTAACTCACACATGGCATCATTTAACATA
>JAOQMS010095119.1:0-19175 GCA_027563885.1 Erythroxylum longipes | reverse complement strand
ATAATTGGACACTCCAAATAAAGCTAAATGTCCAATTTTGGGCCAAACATTTTTTTGATTCGATCAATTTAGGGCTAAACATTTTAACCTGCTTAATTAAGGTCTAAATTTTATCAAGTTTATTTAATATTAGGCTATCTTGGAGTAAACTTGATAGTGTCATATATGCGTCATTATTATTTCGGAGGTGTAACATAAAACTCACACACACTTACTCATCCCCTGGCCTTAACCATTAAATGAAAAATGAAAAATTAGAGAGAGAGGGAGTTGAGACAAAGTGCTTAGGTTTGAGATCCCTCTCATGTTCATCTTCTTCTATGTCTCACTGATCATATAGTGTATTTGTTCATGACTTTCTTCTTTAGAAGCTCTTATTTCGAGGATGTAACATTGGACTGATTTCATAACATCACCTCCTTGTAACTTGTACTATTTAAAACATCCATAAAAAGAAAATAAAAAATGGTATAGAAAACCTGTAGACTATGAACATAAACAAAAAAATTTAGGTTTTCAATACTGAAGATGTTCTAAGATTGTCAACTAGCCTAAAAATCATTGATGACCATTTGATGACATTAGGGTACCCATTTTCCTTTGAGTGATTCCATAACCTTATCTGTGATTGGATTTGCTGTTAGAAAATATGTGTGGACTAGAACCAAAGGACCGCCTATAAATATCCATGCATTGTCTATGTACTCTTGCAATGTTGGCTTACATCCACTAACATACCACTTGAGCTCCACTAAGTAAGATTTACATAAATCTATCCACTAAAAGAAATAGATAGCCATATTAAGAAAGTAATTATACATTTAATTCCTATATGTAGATTAATAATGTGAAAGATAAAGTTTTGTACTGATTTCTTGAGGTAGTAGGTGATGTCAACTCCATGATCCCGAAGAGCAACGTAAGCCACTTCATTTTCGTAATTGACTAGAGCAAAGAAAGGTAGCTCATATAATACAGAAGTTGGTTTATTATGTTTATATCCCACCTGAAACCAAACAAAAATATCCCATTTTTCAGATTCTCTTAAACTCAAATTAGAGTTGTTCTTGATTTAGTTTAAATATATAGCGATTACACTGACCTTTCAAAGTAGAAGTGAAGAGCTCAAGTTCATCCAAGGTGTCATACACGTCATAAATGTCATCAATTATTATACGGAGTTGATCGTATTTTGTGCTTTGTGTTCTGAAATAACTATACTTTGGCTCCATTGCAACCTCAGTTGTCCACATGAAACTCTCAGCTATCCTATCTCTTGCAAAAGGTAGTTTTTCTTTAAAGCCCATATGAAGAGACCACCTTAAGAAAGGTAAACAACACCTTTTGAGACTTTAGGG
Organism: Erythroxylum longipes; assembly: GCA_027563885.1. Classification (NCBI taxonomy): domain Eukaryota; kingdom Viridiplantae; phylum Streptophyta; class Magnoliopsida; order Malpighiales; family Erythroxylaceae; genus Erythroxylum; species Erythroxylum longipes. Next base: position 17,817 of record JAOQMS010095119.1, on the reverse strand, counting down.
TTGTGAACAAGCAACAAGCCTTGGTTTCTTTGAGGTAAGCTTATGAAACTGCAAATTGAAGAGGAAGCAACCAAGGGAAGTGCTATTTTCTTTTAGAAATTAGTAAAATATTGACCTCAAATTATTATATATATGATATTGTGAAGGTGAGGAGGCTTTGAATTTCATGGTGAAGCTTTGTTTTTTGAGGAAACTTTTTTTTTGCAGAAATTAAGGTAAGACTAAGTATATGATTCTTTTGTCAAGTTTTTCTTTGTTTATGTGGACATAATGAATAATATTTATTATGAGTAAACATATGTTTAATTTTATTTTATAAATAAAAAGTAGTTTCTAAACTTGAAATCATCAATATTGGAGGTTGTCAAGAAAATTGCAAATTTTTAGTGGTTCCATTTCTATTTCCTTCCTATAAAAATATGAAAAAGACCAAAGCTTGGTAGCTAGCAGGGTATGGAAGGAAGCACAAAGAGTAAGGAATAGCAAAGTAAAAGGGTCATATGTCAAATTTAACCACGCATGTAGGATACTGCCAGGTTTTTGTTTAAAATAGCCTAATATTGAGTAGACTCGATAAAGTTTAGACCTTAATTGAGCAGGTTAAAATGTTTGGCCCCAAATTGATCAAATCAAAAAACATTTGGCCTAAAATTGAGCATTTATACCTCTAAATAATGCACAAATTGTGACTTATATTTTGAATGGTTTGAATGATATGTTTAAAAAATTATTTGCGATACACTTATGTCAGTTAAGTACTTTTATGATAAGTTACTTGATGAAAATCTAATTAATAATTGAAAGGAATAAAAAAATAGAAACCAGAGTTTTGATACCGGAAAGAAAATTTAAGAACTTTGTTGTATTTTTCATTTGTGAAGAAAACATTTATACATACAAGTTATTTGAGGGAACTTCACTTGTAGAATAATAAAGATTTGTAACTGTAAAATCAATCTTTATCAGCCTTGTCTGTTTTGACGGTGGCATAGCATATATATATATATTGGTCATGTTGTCGATTCACTAGACTAGAAGAAGGTAATGACTAATGATCTTGATTCTACCTAATATGAGTTGTACTGCGATCCTGCTGGGAAGTTTCCTTTTGGGATTGATTCACCTTTCTCTATCGCCAACACATGGGGTCTGGTGCGGTCATTGGCAACAAGACGGGTCTCTTTGTAATTGCCTTTCTTTACTAAAAGCATTTACTCCATGAGCTAGAACTGTTATCTACCTTTAGTTGGTCTGGACAGAGTCTAATCTGCCTCTTGTATCTAAGGAATTTAAAGTTGATTATGTTTTGGGCACATGCGTTATTAAATTTAATGTAAAATTAATCAAATCTGACTGAAAGATCAAATTTATTCAAGTTAAAAAGATAATGACAAACTAGAATATTATCTTAATGTTGAAGTTCAAAACTGAAAACAGTAACAAATAAAAGAAACAAATTAGAGTAAAAACACAAAGCCAGATAACCATTTTGCATCGTTAAGGAACGGAAAATATTCTTAATTAGGTTTATTTTTATTCTACGTAACCAGATTGTCCCTAGTCATCTTTCCATGTCAATTTAAGCCCTTTTCTATTTTCCTTATATGGTGGTTCTTCTATAAGAACATTCAACACCTCTTTTGAGGTACCTTTCCCATCAGCTTATAGGACCGTGTGTAGTCTGCCTAGAACCTAATGGTATTAGATGACCCAGAAGAATGGACCAAAAGAAACAATTAACATGATTAAAATAATATATAGGCAAAACATCATTAAATAAATCGAATGAAGGGGGTTAGGTTCTAGGAGTCCCACTTTTATAGGCGCATAAGTTGTGATAACATAAATTATCACTGTGAGATGTTGTGAAGAAGTGTGCAGTTAGATAATTGTGAATACATTGGCGTAGAAGGCATAGATGAGGATGCCTTCTCTGATGTTAGAGTAGTAATTAAGAATGGAAGTAAAGCTTTGAAAAAAGGAAATCCAAATCAATATAATAAATCCTTATATGACCGAGTAAAAGAAGTTTTTAGAGAACAAAGCACAAAATCATCAGAAGATTTTAAGGATACCATTTATTGGACCCACGTGTGCCCGTGGAAGACTAAAACACGTGTTATCCACACCTCCCATGCGATTGCGTAATGCATAGACCTGTCTTGTAGATGGAGAGCTTTCATACATTAAAGACGCAGTGTTTAATTTAAGGATTGTCAAAATTCATGGAAGCACTCATTTGCCGAAGTCATTGCAGTGAAAAGTACCGCTACACCTACACTTGAAGAAGTAGATGCTCTCTACTTTCCTGCGGCAGGCAGGCATGACAAAATTTCCAGCTGGATTATAACATAGCGTACGCATTTATTGTCGCACGCGCGGGAAACTGTCTCGCATTTTGGGACCGGATGGACGTTATTTAATGCCGATTGTGGCTGTCCGAATAATATATTCCCGATAGTTCCTGGATGCCCACAAGTGAGCTTAATTTCTTTTTATATAAGAAAATTAAAATTTATTAATTTAATTATATCTTAAAATTCTGATGGATTGGACAGACATGCCTCTAATATTGTTGTTATATTTTCCTTTGCCCTATCTGGTCTCTCTCTCTCTCTCTCTACTTCTGCTCTCACGAGTCCATTCCAATGTTTTGGCGTGGGTTGTCCGTGCGGGTGTGAACAAGTGAACTGCTAATGTCTCTTTTCTCATGGAAAACGACATAGATAGGTTAATAGTTAACACAACAGGCGGGTTGAAAGAACTGAAGTTACTCGTTTTTTAATATCTCGTTTTCAGATAAGGAATACTTGGTCACCAAGTCACATTGGATATTGATCATTTAAAAAAACGAAAACTGTTTGTTGCGGAAATAGCAAAGATTGGATGCCGAAAAACTTTGTTGCTTCTTCGCTAAACGGAAATGGGGAAATAGTGGGCATAACTTCAAGATATGTAAGTAAAAACTGTACTACTTTTATCTCCAGTTAATGGTAAGTACTTACAGAGTTGCGGTGCTTTGTCATGTTAGAACTTTAATCACTCTAACTTTTAAATTCTCTCTTAAATAAAATAAAATAGAACAGAAAATTTAATGACGAATATATAATTAAATAATAAAAGAGGAGATGTATTGACAAAATAATAAAATACACTCTTTATGTAAATAGTTTCAAAATCATAAGCATGTTAATTTATTAGGTCGTTTAAAAGCGATGAGACTAATTCGATTAGTTAATTTTACTAGCAAAACTTAATTGGTTTTTTTTTTTAATCTCAATCTCGCTAATGACTTAATTGGGGTTTTTTTTCCGATCTCAGCCTCGTTAATGATGTTCTTAATTTGTCATGTTTCCCCTTTAGTTTTTTCAAATCTCTACATTTAGAAAAAGCATGTCGCATTAGTGTTTCAAGATCTTGAAGAACGTAAACGAAAGCAGCCAAAAGATGCAGCCTTGGGCAACGGTTGACTGTGGTCATGACGCATGATGATGAAGATGAGGAATTAGTGCCAGTGGGATTTTGACTAACCTTTGTCAGCCTGACACTTGTCATGATCTCGTAACCATCCCCACTATGGTTCAATATCAATTGGCTGTCAGAGTTTATTTCACGCGCACAATTAAACATCAGATTCCCGAAAACAGCATTACAGATTGGCTATAAAAGAGAGTTGTTAGAAGACGGGGGCTTTTCCCAAGTATATAAAGAGCACAGAAAGATAATTAACAGAGACGAATTATTGGAAAAAGTCAGACATGGAGATGGAGATGAAGCAGAGAGCAATGAAAGAAAAGAATGTAAGAGTTGATGAGCTGAGGCCATTGTTCAAACCCAAGAATGGAAGTGTGTTTCCCAAAAAAAGGAGGTTGGTGAAGAAAATGATGTTTGATTTGGTAGTCCAGTCCATGGCTTCGTTCTATGCTGCTTGCTGCCCTGGAGCTTCCCTCAATCAGCCCGATTGCTGCACGAAGATCATCATACCTGCAAAAGTGTCAAATTCCCACTGAAATTTGTTGTACACTTTGTCACTCTTGGTTGATTATATCGGAAAGTAATGATGGGTTGTATCTCGGTTTCCGTTGTTTCATTTTCCCCCAAAGGCTCTTTCGCTTTTTCACTAAAAGTTACACGCTTCTCAATGAAGATTAATCATCGACTTAATCCCCGCCCTAGTGACATTAATTAATGCATCATTCGCCTCACTTCCATTATGGCGATTTCTGATGGGTTTTGTGATTTTCTTTTTTCTGCTAGTGTTAAGTATAAATTTATACTTTCTCCGTTGCTGCGAAGTTTAAATAACCTGGTAGATCAATCTCGGCTCAACCCGCCAGAAACCAACCCCAAACACTTGATGAATCGAAAGCCCACAAACTTCAGAGGCCGAACATTCTGTGTGAGAAAGGGGCAGGTGAGGGGCGATTTGTTAATAAAGAATAGAGAGGAAAGACTAGATGTGGTCGGTCGCTGAAATTAAGAGGCGGTGGGGTGTCACCCAAGTCCTTGTTTCGTAGTATTCTTCAAGACGCAACAAATACGGTTAACTTTTCCGCTTGTCTTAACGACACGCTCCAATAATACAAGAACACAGCACAGATCTGTACATGGTTGTGTTTTTGCAGATATGCACGTGTGCTTGTCCTCTTCCTCACCCATTTGGGCTCGTTTTTCAATTAGAGACGGAGGAGATCAAACCAAGGATAAAGTCGTCGAAGCCTTTTTGACCCTTAGTATATTATTTTTTCCAAAAGCAAATTCTGTCCTTTTCAGTCTAGATTGATTGGAGCTAGAGGCAGAGCCTGGCCCTGGCCCTGGCCCTGGAGTGACTTTGAAAAATAAGGGAGTAGTTAAGAAGTGAATTAACTTATTCAGGCGTAACACTGAACAAGCAACTCCTTAAAAAGATGTTTTATTAGAGTTAGTTGGTCTTTTGGGTTTGGCATTTCGAAGGTTCAACTTCTCTTAATCAAAAAAATTGGCAAATTATTGGAAATCTTGAATTTAATTTGTAGGTGTGGCTAATAATAAAGGTAACAGATCACTTATTACTATTATCCTATTTTATAAACATTTATTTATTTAATAAATAAAACCTTAAAAAATAAACAGACGAATGCTGGTGTCTTAGTCCTAGAATTAGAATAGTAAGAATAGGCGATGATAATAAAGGTTGACATGACCTGGCTGATGACGACAGACAAGAGGGAGACAAGAATGAATCAGTCAAGTGCTGTGATTGCATGTACATGCTGAGTGCAGACGTCGCAGTAGATACTGTCAAATCAAAGACTCGTGGAACCGTTGTTGTCAGCATAGGCTAGGAAAGTGCAATTATATAAAACACTGAAATGTCAGAGGTTTGAATCTGATTAGGTAAAACAAGAGGTAAGAAATTGTCAAATGTAAAACTATGAGTCTATGACAGAAATATTGGTACTTCCCATATAAAGTGGAGGGTGATATTAATAGAAATCTCAGTTTATCATCCGAAATCAAATTATAAATCAAATTATTTTATATTTGGATATTTTAAACCCGAATGATAAGTGTAATCTCTTTTTAAGGTCTAAAGTGTTAAATTCACGCTTGAAATCTTTTGAAAGTTCATATGACTTAAACAAAAATTTTAATATTTAAAAACTGTAAAGTACCTTCCTGCGTATCCTAATTGTGTCAATAAATACAAAATTAAAGATTAATATCTCCATATTATTTCACAACGGGCATAAAAAATAAAAATTAAGCAGAGAGTGGAAGAACGGACCCAAAACCAAACGGTGAACCCAGTTCAGTTGAGATAATATACACAGAGGTGTGGTTTGGGCCTAAGGAAGAGGAAGAATTTAGGGCTACACAACTATGCTTTGATTACTTCGCCCAAATATCTCATTCGTACCACGTTTGCTTGAATCTTTTTCAAGAGTAAATTTACATTTAACTAAAACACACACACACACAAACAACTTGTCTTATTGATTTAATTTTTTAGTTTAAAAGGAATAATTTTAGCCTAAAAATAGAAATAATTGGTTCCATCAATTGCTGTAATATTCTTTTTGGTTGATGGTATTATGAGAACTTTACTGATCCAATTGTCTTTGTCTAGACACCCCAATAACGCTCAATTTTAATTAAACTAGCAAAAGAGTTACAAATAAACCAAGCTAAAGTTTTGTCTTTGGGGTTTCATTAAAGATAATTTACAAACTTCTTAAAATAAATATGACAATTCCAAAATTAATTTGAAGCTGGTGCCATAAATAAGCGGAGCTTGAATCAGTAGGATTAAACTCATTCTTGTTTATTAATTAATTATTTACAAGTTTTTTTAACAATTGATTATAAGTTATTTGCAATGATATTAAATATATTAAAATAATATTTAATTTTCAATACAAATTAAATTAAAATGAATTTTGTACACCATTTTTTTATTAAACCCAAACAATTAATTTATAGTAAACGAGTTCAGCATAAGTTGAGACTCAAGTTTAAATTTGATAAACAAGGCTAATTATGCAATTAATCGAGCTTGATTTGAGATTTTAACTCCTTCACAATCCTAACTATCTCTTTTGGCATATTAGTCAACTTTTATATATCTCACCGAAAGCTTGGATATCCTGTAGATTTGAGATTAAATTTGTCTGAACTTAATACAAATTTTTATAAAATGATAATAATATATTTTAAGATCTCTTAATAATATATGTGATCCAATTAAGATAAGATCAAAACAAAGATGTTCAATTTAGGAGGTGAAAAGCTTCTTCACTTTATAATTTTACTTCAGGATTCTTCATTGAAATCTTTTAAATTCTTAAGCTTTTACTAAAATTTATAAATTCAATTCTTCTACCAAAAAAAAAAGAAAAAGAAAAAGAAAAAGGTCTACAACTTCAAATTCAAGCATTTTTTATTCAATCATCGTGCGTTTTTAAGTTATGAAAACAACCCTTCTGTTGAATGTGAGAAAGAATAATACATATATAGCCAGAAAGAAAAACATCAACCCTCTCACATTTAGTTTATATATTAAAAGATGGAATTTTGCAGTAGCCCTACAAGCTTTAGTTTCCTCCAAAAAGTTATTTTGAGGCATCTGCCGTCATCATGTTGTTGTATAGATAACCGTTATCCAACGGACTTAATACCCGGCAATCAAATTCAAAACCTTAAAAGAGAGAATATTGTAAAGCAAAAAGACATCATCTTTATATTTTACCACACTTTTCCCACTTCCAAGACTATATAAATATGTACTTACCCAAGTTCTATTTGTCCTATGCTCCTGTCCTAAGTTTTGCTGCCTCGTACAATTCAAGCCCTCCCATTATGGGTTGTTGCATTAGTAAAAGCAGACCTAAGAAGCAATTCATTGAAGAACTTAACCATGTCCAGGACAAGCTTGTCATCTCACAAGGTCCAAAACTTACCAAAACGCCACTTCCTACATCAAACAAGATATCCCCTTCGCCACCTTCACCATCCAATTCAACCTCTTCCGCTCCTTTCACTTGCACCAACATCAGCAAAACTAGCACTGCTGCATCTACAACTAGTAGCTCAGTTTCATCCCAGTCGAGTGGTTCACTGGTCTTGAGCTCCAAAGATAGGCCTTTCTCAGACGAATTTTTGTGGTCATGCGTCAAGGAGAATCCCCACGTGATTCGCATCAATTCAATCAAGGAGCGTTCTCAACTGTTAATGTCACCTGTTCAACAAGTTGTGCCACCAACAAAGCAGTCATTTCCAACAAGGGTCATTGGACCTATACCGCAGCAAAGAGCTCGACAGAACTCGCCTTCCACATTAACTCGCCAAAAGAGTTTCCGAAGAGAGCCTGAGAGACTTGGTTATTCATCATATTCACAACCATGCAGAACCTTGAGGTCGCCGTCTCCAAGCGGGAGATTTAATGGAGAATATAGCTGGGGAATTCAGCCAAAGGAAATCAGTAGCTCAAAACGCTTTGCAGGTTCCAAGGTGCCACCAGGTACTAATTCAATTACTTCATCTCTGAGAAGGGAAAATTTGAGGCTGGCCAGTCCATATTTTGATTCAAGTCGTATGAGGAATAGAGAGACTTGCATTCATCGAGTGAGTTCTAAAATAGATGAGATAGCTGTTGAAACAGCCTTAGGTCAGAATGGAGCTGACTCTTCCCCAATAGAGGACATAGACAATCCTCTCATCTCCTTGGATTGTTTTATATTTCTCTGAACAGTGTCTATGCCTGTTGAATTGCTTTATACTTGCATGATTATTCTTTAACAAATTCAAGAACACGACCTCGGTGACCACTAGATCAGATTAATGTATGAAGAAGTTTTGATTGGATTCTTTTCTTTTTCATTTGTTATAATGATGGATTGTACTTACAATTATATTGCTTATGTCCGATTTGCCTTTTATTATTAAAGTAATTTTGGTTATGGAAAGGCTTGATGTGTGTGTAAAACGAATATATATGGTAAAACAGATGCACATGTACAGAGACCGTAGGCCGGGTCTAGTTGCTCAAACACCAGGCTTTCCAAGTTACAACGATTAATAAGAGAAGGTTTCCAAATAGAAAAGTCCAGCGACAAATGAACGGAGATTCATGGGCCAGTGATCCAGGCTCGGACATCAAAGATTCTCGGATAGTTTTCTTTTAGTATTCAGTTCCTACTTCCTACCAACGCCAACTTCTATCAATCCCCAAAACCTATATTACAGGAGACTAGATGAAACTTTAAAAACTAAAATGTACATGCGAAAAACATGTTATTAGAGGCTAGTTTATGGCATAATATAGTTTGAGGATTCTTCGCATATAACTACTCATAAAATGAATTTGTTTATGTCATACAAACATTCAATGAGAAAAATGTGCCTTTTCCTTTTGGCTCTCTAGAAAAATGAAGTCCAATCTATGTTTATTGAACTCTTTTCATGGACCCTATAGCAGAAATGACGTACAAGTCTAGTCTTATATTTGTTTAGAAACCAATTTGGTAAGCTGAAATCCAAAAATAATACTAAAATTTTAAAAACTGTTTTACTATAAGTTACAAAAAATCATAATTCCTACTTATCATAAGATTTTCGGGTAAAAATATAAGCTATTCCTCAACATACAAATAATCGACCAGTATATTGTTAAGAGAACTAGCTTCGCTAGCTTTCCATATTTAAGTAAGTTGGACATGTTCAGATTACATGAGATGATTCAAGTTGCAATTGAAGTATGCAAATCTGCATCATCAATACGATCTATATTTTTTGGAATCCGACCTCTTCATATTTCTATCTTCGGCCTGGAATCTCTCATGTCTCATGCTTGTTCTTGATGATGAAATGATGACTGTCTATAGCCTACTCTATTAGTTCAATTTACAATGGGTGACCCTAAGAGAAGTTAAGAAGCCCTTCAAGACGTTGGCTATGAAGCTTGGTGATACGAGCATCATGGTAAGACTAATTTACATCCTCTGCGTGCATGCTTCCTTCGTTCAAAAATCGATGATCAACCTTCCTGATCCGTGAAAAAGAAACTACGCCTTCCCGTCTGATGATGGACGATACTTATCAGTTTCGATAGTTGTGGAAGACGATTTAGCCACAGAATTGGTGCCTTTGGAGGGAGAAGAGGTGGGCGTAGGTAGCTTCTTGGGCAACATCTGTTCCCAATACCCTTTAGGTAATCGTGATGCATCTGAAAGAACAATGAAAGCCAGGAGAGTGAAGAGCAGGCATTTTTGCCTCCAAGAAACTAACATGTTGACCAATGAGGAGATGCTTTGAGGAGGTCTCTCCTTGGCATTTCAAAACAGCAGCTTTAGATAGTCTTTGGCAGCAGACATGTTGAGTAATGTATGGAGACTGCCAACTTGTCCATCTGAGGAAATGTGTGTCAATGGCAGACAATGGTACACTTTCATAATACTAAACTCTTGAGCAGCTCATGTTGATGCTTTCATATTCTTTGTGTGCAAGAGAGTAAGGAATTTAAGGGATTTGTATAAGGACGTGGGACCCCTCCTTAGTTGGGGAACTAATGCTTTAACCTTCTGCTAATGACAAGTCGTTCTTGTTGGGCTTGCATAAGTGATGAAAGTACTAGTGTAAGGATGAACAACCGTATATTTAGACATCCAATATTAGTACATTATCTTAGTTGATCAGTTCCAATCATTCAAACCTGAGGCACTGCCCTTTAGGGGACAAGCTACGAGAACCATGAAACTTCAAAGTGAGAGGCACCTTAAACAAGTCCAAAGAAAAGCATAGTGACACACTTTTGCGCACAACTTTGCCAACAAAGTTAACAGTTTAATATCACAAACATTGACGCAGAAAGACCAGAGTTTAATAAGCAAACTCTGGTATAATGAGCGCATGGTGCACTTTAACCTCCAAAAGGCACAATGTGGCTGACTTTCTTGGATGAAATGTTGGACTATTCATTGTTCTTAAAAGCAAAGTAGTCATTCTGTATAAGATTATGAACCTCAATTGTTGCTTGATATTAAAATGCAGTACCAAGTTAAAAGAATGTCGGAAATATTATAATCTTGAGTTTATGGAATGCAGGGCTTGTTTGTGGCAAGAGGAGTTGGAAGCAGGTGGAGTGCTTCCTTACCGAAGTGGTAGGACCAATATGCCCACTCATTACGTTCTGCTGTGTCTTATTCGCCTCATTAATCACAAAACGTATTGTTTAAGCACAATTGCACACGATGCGTCATAAGAAAGGATCAGTGTGGTTTATACTTACAACTATTCTGTGTCAATAATTTGCTCAAGGACTACGTTGAAGTTTTCTTTGATTAGTTTCAGTCAATAAATAGAATTTTTTTTCAGTCAATAAGTCCTATTTTTTAGGATATTGTTAGTGTTGTCAGAAATCTTGGTTGTTACTGTAATTCTTGGGATTTATTGTCTTTTAAATTTAGATATTTTTACTATAACTATAATGCACCAGAATAAATAAAATAGATTTCCCTTTTGCTTTAATGCCTCCTCGCGTAATTCTCTTGAATTTATAATAGTAGTCAAAATTCTATTTTTTTTATTATCTAATAAATCATTTAATGAAAGTAGATTCTTTTTCCATTCATTGCAAAATTTCCATGATCTCTTCCTGAACCAAACACGAAACATGAATCTTTCGATTTATTTGGCTCTCACCCACTCCAACTCCTCTGAACAGTCTGATTTTTCCTCCACGACAGTAAGGGGCTAAAAGATCGACTACTTTAATTCATGTTTCAAAATAACGGCTTTTCTGCTCAGAAATGAAATGTTTCAAATATTCTTGGAAATTCTTGCTCCTATCCCTTTTGCTGTATCATATCAAATTTTCTCATTTCTTGCTTTTATTCTTCGTTTTCTATGATTTTCTTAAAAAAAATAACATCTGGTATCAAAGTTTCATTCTTACGGGACCTATGAGTATCCATGGAATCAGAAACTGATTTCCCAAACTTTTCTCAAGCTGCTCCACATGTTTTTGAGGGAGAAAACTACCAACTTTGGGTTGTTAGAATGGAAACTTATCTGGAGGCCTTGGATCTATAGGAAGCCATCGAAGAAGATTACAAAATTGCTCTACTACCAAACAATCTAACGGTAGCTCAGGTGAAAAGCCACAAAGAGAAGAAGACTAGAAAATCAAAGGCCAAAGTAGCATTGTTTGAGAGTGTTTCAACAACGATTTTCAAAAAGATCATGAATCTCAAATCAGGAAAAGAAATCTGGGAGCATCTAAAGACGGAATACGGAGTAGATGAAAGAATACAAGGAATGCAAGTGCTCAATCTAATAAGAGGATTTGAGCTGCAAAAGATGAAAGATGCTAAAACAATCAAAGAATATTCAGACAGATTGCTTGGCATTGCCAACAAGGTAAGGCTTCTTGGCACTAATTTGATGATTCAAGAATTTTTGAAAAAATTCTTGTTACGGTGCCTAAAAAATATGAAGCCTCAATAATCACCTTGGAAAATACTAAAGATCAGTCCAAGATCACCTTGGCAGAATTGTTGAACGCTTTGCAGGCTCAAGAACAAAGGAGGCTTATAAGACAAGAGTGTATCGTAGAAGGAGCCTTGTCAGTCAAACACCAACAAGAAAGTTCTAGGAGTAGTTCAAGCAGTCGCACTCCAAAAAAAGATGAAAGCTCAAAGACAAATTTCCCACCTTGTGAACACTGTGGCAAAATGGCTCACTCTCCATTCATGTGTTGGAAGAGGCCTGGTGCAAAGTGCAGCAAGTGCAATCAATTTGGACATGAAGCTGTGATTTGCAAAAGCAAATCTCAGAAACTAGAGGAAGAAGTCCATGTAGCTGATCAAGATAAAGAAGATCAAATGTTTGTGGCAACGTGTTTCTCTACAAAGATCTCTTTAGAAAGTTGGCTTATTGACAATAACCGTCGATAAAACTCTTTTTAAGGAGTTAAAGGCTACTGCAATGACTAAATTCAGGATAGGAAATGGTGGTTATATTGCTGCAAAAGGAAAAAGAACCATTACAATGACAACCAATTTAGGTACAAAAAGTATTTTAGATGTTCTTTATATACCTGATATTGATCAAAATCTGCTGAGTGTTGGCCAGCTAATTGAAAAAGGATTTAAGGTGTCCTTTGAAGATTTGTATTGTCACATCTACGATGTCACTGGAAAGGAGATTTTACGTGTCAAAATGAAAGGGAAAAGCTTCTTATTTGATCCTACAGAGGAGGAGCACACAATTTATTCCACCAATGTTAATATCACTGAAGTTTGGCACAAAAGTTTTGGGCATTGTCATCTTCAACAAATGCTTAAGATGTAGAAAGATGAAGTGACAAGAGGTTTACCAGTTTTAGTTGATCACTTGCCAAATTGTCGTACTTGTCAATTTGGTAAACAAAGTATGAAATCATTTCGTAAATCATCCTGGAGAGCAACACATAAGTTGTAACTAGTTCATACAGATGTGGGAGGACCTCAAAGAATACCATCACTTTAAGGTAGATGGTATTACATTCTTTTCATTGATGATTTTACAAGAATGTGTTGGATTTGTTTCCTAAAGTTCAAGTCTAAATTTGCTGGAGTATTTTGGAAGTTTTAAAAAATGGTGTAAAATTTAAACGGCTGTAAAATTCAAATTGTAAGGTCTGATTATAGAAAAGAGTACAATTCTGCAGAATTTAACCTATTTTGTGATGAAGCTGGCATAGAACAACAGCTCACTGCTCCTTACACTCCATAGTAAACTGGAGTGAGTGAGAGGAAGAATAAATATGTTATGGATATGGCTAGATGCATGCTACATGAGAAGGGTTTGTCAAAAAATTTCTAGGCAGAGGCAGTTAATACAACAATATTTCTACAAAATCGACTTCCAAGTGTAGCCGTTGAGGACAAAAATCCATTTGAAGATTGGTATGAGTACATACCTTCACTAAGTTTTCTTAAAGTATTCGGTTGTTTGTGTTTTGTCTATGTTCCATAGATTAAAAGAGACAAGCTTAAAAAAAAAGCAATTCCAGGTATCTTTGTTGGCTATAGCACAATTTCTAAAGCCTACAAAGTATATCATCCTCAAATAGGAAAAATGGTGGTTGCTAGAGATGTTCACTTCAATGAGGATGAGCAATGGGACTGGGAATTCACAAGGAACCAACAAACCTTTAGATTTTAAAAGCAATCCTTTTAAGGAGGAGATAACAAACCAGTGGGAAAATAAATTGGTAGATGATCCAGTGGTTAGAGGAACAAGATCACTTTCAGGCATCTATCAAAGATGTAATGTAGCATTATGTGAACCTGCGAATCATGAAGAAGCTCTTAAAGACCCAAAATGAGAGAAAACAATGCAGGAGGAGATGTCAATTATTCATAAGAACAAAACTTAGGAATTAGTCAACAAACCAGAAGGTAGAAAGATCATTGGAGTAAAGTGGGTGTATCGAACAAAGGTATGCTCAAATTTTTGGTGTTGATTATTCTGAAACATTTGCTCCTATTGCTAGACTAGACACCATCAGGTCATTGTTAGCCTTGTCAGCACAAAAAGTCTGGAAAGTGTTTCAGCTAGATATCAAATCAGATTTTCTAAATGGTATTCTTAAAGAAGAAATTTATGTGAAAGAATCAGAAGGTTTTGTTGTGAAAGGTGAAGAGGACAAGGTCTATTTGCTCAAAAAGGCTCTTTATGGCCTAAAGCAAGCTTCAAAAGCTTGGTGGAGCAGGATTGATGAACATTTGCTAAGCTTAGGTTTCACAAAAAAGCTTATTTGAAGCTATTCTTTTTGTTAAACAAAAGGGTAGCAATGTTCTTATTGTATCTCTTTATGTTGATAACCTTTTGGTAACAGGAGATGATGCACAAATGATTGAGGAGTTTAAACAAGAGATGATGTAGGTCTTTGAGATGACAAATCTTGGTCTTATGACTTACTTTCATGACTTAGAGGTCCAACAAAGCAAAAATGAAGTTTTCATCTGTCAGAAGAAGTATGCAAAGAAAATTTTGAAGAAATTTCATATAGAGGGGTGTAAAGCAATAAACACACCAATGGGTTAAAAGGAGAAGTTGAGTAAAGAAAATGGTGCTAGTAAAGTTGATGAAGGCTATTACAGAAGTTTTATTGGTTTTTTGATGTATCTTACAGCTACAACACCTAATATTCTATTTGTTGTAAGTCTCTTATCTCGTTTTATGCATTGTGTTAGTGAAGTGCATTTAAGAGCAGCAAAAAAGAGTCTTAAGGTTTATTAAGGGTAGTCTTGATTGTGGTGTCAATTTTGAGAAGAGTTAGAACTTCAAGTTGAGTGGTTTTTCATATAGTGATTGGGGTGATTTTGTTGATGACATGAAAAGTACCTCAGGATACTGATTCAAAATAGGTTTAGGTATTTTTTCATGATGTTCAAAGAAACAAGAGATTGTAACACAATCCACTACAAAAGGCAGAGTTTATTTGCAGTAACTGCAGTAACTGCAGTAATAAATCAAGCTCCATTGCTAAGGAAAGTTCTATCTGATTTACACATGGTGCAAAATGAAGGTACTGAGATTTTTGTTGATAATCAAGCAAGAATTGCAATTTTACGAAATCTAGTGTTTTATGGAAAAACAAGACACTTCAACATCAAGCTCTACTTCTTGAGGGAAGTGCAACAAACTGGAAAAAGGAAACTTACTTACTGCAAGTCTGAAGATCAGTTGGCAAATTTATTCACAAAGCCACTTCTAGTTGGCAAGTTCGAGTTACTAAGGAAAATAATTAGAATTTGTAATGCCTAAAGCGAGGAGGAGTGTTAATAATTTGTTTCAGGACTGTCACGTTGAAGTTTTCTTTGATTAGTTTCAGTCAATAACTAGAATTTGTTTTTTTCCAGTCAATAAGTCCTATTCTTTAAGATATTGTTAGTGTTATCAGAGATCTTGGTTGTTATTGTGATTTTTAGGATTCATTATCTTTTCAGTTCAGATATTTTTACTATAAATGTAATGCATCAGTCACTACAAAAATTTAACAGAATCCGTGACGCTTTTTTAAGAAAACATCACAGATTGTGAGGACTTTTGGCAACGTTTTGAAAACGTCATGAAAAGTCTGAACTTTCCTCGACGTTTTGTGTAAAGGGTCGCCGATTTTTGGAATTTTTACGACATTTTTTTAATAAAACATCATGAAAGAGAAACCGTGGCATTTTATTGGAGAAAACGTCACTGTTGGCTTCAGGAGCAACACGACGATGTTTGGTTTAAAACCAAATGTCGTCGTTTTCATTTGGTTTAAAACCAAACGTCGTTGTTTTCGTTTGGTTAAAATGTTGGCTGCAGTCGTCTTCCCCCTCACCCAACCTGCGCTCTGTCCTCCGTTGTCTGGTGTGTCTCCTCTCTCTCTCCCCCCCTCCCTCCCAAACCAAGCTGATCTGCTCTATTGTCCGTTGCGTCTCTGACCGTATTCCTCGTCTTCTCCGAACGTATTTGTAGTCTCCATCTGTTTTCTGGTGCGCCTCTCTATGTTTTTGCTTCATGTGTGTGGTATGGAAAATTTTTTTCCCTCCCAATCTCTCTATCTTCAGATGTTTTTTATGTTGTTTGATTGAAGATTGAACTACATTTTAGACCATAATTGTATATCTCCATTCTCCATTTAGCCGAATGTATTCTTTGTAAATATGTTCTCTCTCTCATACATTCTGGTTAAGAGTTAGATTTTCTTCCACATTTTAGCTTCTATGTAAAGTACGGATATTCATTAAATAAATAAGAGGCCAAGCCTTCAGCTCATTCCTTATGAGGGCTTGCTTTTAACTTGAAGCTTTTTGAGTTGCTCTCTTCTTTCATTTTCAAGGCTTAACTTCTGTTGCTCCAAGCATGAAGCTTTTCTGGGTTTGGATCGTTTTGGTTTTGTTTTCCAGAATTCGGGTTGATGAATTTATAGATTTCAATGAAACAGAATTTCTTTACACTTAAGCATTTTCTTATTATAATGAATCTAAGCCAGTTCTCAATGCTCTCCTAGTAGGACTTACTCTCATTCAAGGAGCTCCAGCAAAAGGAGCAGGTTACTCAATATCTCTACTTTTGCCTACTATTCATCTTTCATTTACCTATCAAATTAATTGAGACTGTAAATTGTGTTGTGTTGTCAAATTGTTTGAAGTTTAGAAACTATGAGTTATGATGTGGAATGCAGTGGGTGTTCAATGATTTTGGTTGATGGGAAACTGGTTGTGAGTTTTTGGGTGGAGGAGATGTGAACTCAAGAAATTAGTCTTGAAGGTATTAGCAAATTTTTACTCTTCTTGAAGCAAACTTCATCATATTCTTGGATATAATCCACTAACAACATATCAAGTATTTTTTAAATGTGAGGGTATTGAGAGGACAAGGAAAAAAGGATAAAAAAGGGAAAGAGAGACTGAAGGACAGGGAGGGAGATACATAATTGAAATAGAAATGCATAAGGTTCAGTATTCATGTGACTGTAAAAGCAGTAAATTTAAAACATTCATAATGCTTGCCCCGTATTTGCATTTTGATTACTATGTTCTTGATGTTTTGTCTTTAATTTATCATGTTGACTACATGGAGGGAACTTTTATATCATATGCATTCTTTTTGTCTATCAGAAAAGCCTGTATAGTGCGCATGTAACAATCTCAAAGTTATCAAAGAATCCTTTCTTTGTAGTGTTTAGAAGTTGGTTATTGATTCTTTATAATCAATGAGTCAATTCCTTAATACAGATTATAAGTCAATTCCTTAATACATTTGTTTTTCCTTACTTAAATTGATTCAAATTTGTTAATGGGCTCTACAGTATATTTTTAGGTGGATTTGCATCACTAGCCTCTTAATTTTTTCAAATATTAACACAAGTGCTTGTAACTTCTTTATCATCATTTTTAATTATGTCTTGAGGTCTTTATTGCATTTATAATTAGAGGATGCAATCAACCACGTACTTATGCATTTATGAAAATATTTTTTCATACATACTCCACTTATAAAATAATTCTTGTATCTTGTAAAGTTTAACCAACTCAGTTAACTTAGATTTTTATAATATATTACACCACTTAAAAATGTATTACTCTGTCAATCATTTTAAATTTATTGTTTCAATTCCAACAATATTATAGGATGAAACATCACAAAAAATTGCTTTTCTTGTCTTTTACTTAAAGCATATATGGATTTCATATCTCAAATTTCATATATTATTCTTTGGTTTAGTTTAACAAATCAAGCTACCATAGTTTAAATTAGTTAATTTTTAAATAGATATTTTAAATGAAATTAAAATATTATTAA
>JAOQMS010095052.1:0-19186 GCA_027563885.1 Erythroxylum longipes | reverse complement strand
TACATACGTGGTAGTTATTGGTCAAATTTTGCAGATAGAATCTTAATGGTGCGAGCTATGAAGATCGAGCTATGAAGATTTCTTTATGATTGTAGTTAAGTTAAGTTGGATTTAGGTTTTTTAGGTAAATAGAAATTAAGGAGCTTTAGGTTCACAAAATGTTAACATTGACTTTAGCCCATTTGAGATTTTGTATTTTATAATGCCAACTAGTTTTTAAAAAAAATCTTATTGTCCTTCATATTACAAACACCATTTCCTTTAGTCTTGTCGTTTTGTAGAAAATAATCAATCATTTTCCAAAATCTAAGATAAAATTTTTTGTCAAAGTTTATGCATATAATATTGCCTTTTCCAAAGCCATTAGGGGACGACTTGTTGGTATTCATCTATAATTGTTTACATAAAAGTTCCTTTATAAGTGAAAATGACTTATTAATCCTTTTACCTAAATTAAACTTTAAACAGTTGACTTACAAAAGCCACATTAGTTCTTCACTATGTACAAGAATAAGGTCCAGAGTGGTTCTTGATGCATTAAAGGAAATAAAATGCCTTTTTTCTGCACATATTTTTATATTGGGAGTTAATATAATCTCCTACACTTTTAATCAACATGTTAGATAAAATGTTGTGTTATTTTTTATCTTATTTTTTAGAAAATTCATTATCTTATTACTAAACATCTCTATTTGAATCCCAACTATCATTATATCCCAATTTACTTGAAAAAGTAAATAGTTAAAGGAGTTGATGGAGTTTCACTAGAATTTATAATAAACAAAATAATTAAAGTGTGAAGATTTTCATAAATCAAGACTTTGATATCCTTTAGATAATAAGTGTAAAATGTGGATATGAAGCACTAAGTACTTTTCAATTTAAATTAAGAGTTAATTACATTATATTCCTTTATGATTTAACTTTTTATTTTTATTTTTATGTTTTAAAAATTATCATTTACCTCTATGTACTATTATTTAACCGATAAATAACTCTTTGTTTTATTCCATAAGATTTATGTTAATTTATAACTCTAAAAAATATCATAGTGAATCTTAAGAATTCTAATATTATTTGATTTTGAGTAAAAATTAACAGAATATAATGAAAGGGATTGTATAATAGCCAAGCAATATCATAAAGGAGTAAGTGACAATTTTTAAAATATAAAAACTAAAAAATTGTAAAACTAGATGATTTTTCGATATATTTAACCCTAAATTTAAGTTGGCAATAGTTGAATATGTGTCGTACATTTGATTCACAGCAAACCGACAATGATCATTTCTAACTGAGGGAGCGGACTTGGTTTGCTTATGTCTATATATTGTTTGTTGTATGAAGTGATTACCAATTGGTTGGTTTTTAGGTCTCTATTAACCTAAAAACAATTTTTGCAAACTTTTAAAATGTATGAAACTATAGTTTTAGGCTTCAATTTGACATAACTTAAATTGTAAATAGTGAGAAGATTATTATCTTAATTTTCCCTACTAAACCTTATCATATATAGAAAATGAATTCTACCCACCTAGCATTCAAAAACATGAAACCAAGCTAGGTTTAAAGATTTGAAAATAAAATGGCAAATTGACCGATCAAAATTGTGATAGGTCGACAATAATTTTGTTCAAATCCTAATTGGTAGGCAACAGGTTAGGAGTCAGAAATCTAGAAGGACGCTCTCCCAACAATTGATCCATTCGTGTTCAATGTTGCCATCCCAACCAGCCTTCCTCTCAATTTCTCAACTGCCATCTATCTATGCTTCGTCCGTCCAACCCACCAGAAATATTTTAAATTTCTCAAGTACCCAATTCTCCACATTCCTTTACATATTACATTTGGACATTTGGTTGTCGTCAATATCTATTACGTGTTACAATATCTTGATTTCATATCGAGTCTTAGCGATTAACGTTTGATTTATAGAAGTTGTTGAAAGCCATGGGATGATATTAACAAAGTAGTACATGTATTCTCATATGTAGAAAGGATTTCAGTAATTCAGCAGTCTTTCCGTGATATTGAGGGATTGAAAAAAGAAAATAGTTGTTTTGTTTTGATTAAGATGCTTTATATAAATATGTAGGTGAGATTTAATAAAATAGAATTAAAATAAAATAATTAAAATAAAAGATTTGTTATATTCTAAAAAAATAAAAAAAGACATGAATGCGCAAAATTATGTTTTTAGACACAGCTCTCTAGCTAATTCATTAGTTTGATTCCCAAAGATCGAATACTTCGGGTCAATAACATTATTAGTCAGGACAGCTGGTCAAGTTTCTACTTTATAGACGACGACTATCGTAATCGTGGAGAGTTACAATAATGATAATTAATTTGCTTGTCATCCCTCTTTCGTCGAACACAAGGTTTGTGAATGCCCCTTGGAAGTTGTTTGCGTTTGTGTATGGTTTTACTTGTAAATGTAAAGCAAGGTATGTACACGTTATTCGTTATAAGGGATCGATTACGTAAATAAGAACTTTATTTCCACTTCATATTTATAATTGTATTGAATTTTTAGTTGTGCTGTTGGGCTTGTGGCATTTTAAAGTAATTACTTTTCCTAATTCTATTTGAAAGTCAAATTTGTAATACTATATATAATTATTTATTTGCATGTTGATTAATTTATTTTTCTTGAGCCAAAAAAAAAAAAAAACGAGTTTATAGGAAGCATAAAGAAATATTGTATCTCCTGCCAATACAATGAATGAGAATAATTTTGCATTTATTGTCTCTTTCCCTCGCTTATATTATTCCCAACTCCCCTATGGCGAAAACAGGCTGTATGATCTCCTATTCTGTTGCCTTTGTTGACTTTTTGAGCATGTCTTGCTCCTGTTGTTCCTTTTAATCTTGGATTGCAAACACCGTACGGCTGACTTGATTCATTAATTTCATTTTTTCCTTCAAAAAATATGAAATAGCAAAAAGTAAAGAAAAATAATAATTTGAATTTTTGAAAAAAAAAAAGACCACATATTTGATATTTCCGGCACAAAACAACTTGATCGTTGTTAATGACCGCGGGAGAGCGAGTATCTTGACCGCGGCCATTTCAACTAAAAGCAACAGCATGTTGAAGATCAACCACACTTTTGGAGTTTGAATCAGTCTGAAACTTCTTTATAAGAAATTGCATAGAACTCGTAATTTAACTAGTAAACTATACCATACTCGTCAAGTTCTTATTACTGTTTGTTTAGTTCAATATTAATTCTAAATGGACATATTTTCCAACTTAATAAAGTAATAATAACTCGAACAATTAAAGAATCCAACTGTAGATTACCGTTTGCCAGGCTCATCACGTGGCGAAGAATCCAACTGCTCCATGTAACTGTTATCCATACGGCTCTTTCTGCCGTCGGCTTGTTGCGATCAAACATCACATCATCCCAGCCGTTGGATGAGAACCCAAACTCTTTAACCCAGTCCTCGAGTCAAACCGACCATGGCCTAACCGTGGTTGAGAAGTTGAAAGACAGTAAACCCCTTGGCTTCTCAGTTATTTACTATCACACCCTCATTGTATCAATCTATAAAAACGGCCTTTGAGATTCGCTAGGTTTGCCAAACCAACTAGCCTAAGGCCCTGTAACGGAAAATCTTACGGCCTCCCTCCTCTCGCCGTCTTCGCCTTCTTTTTTTCTGCTCTCTCTCTTCTAGAAGAGTCTTGGTCCAGAAATGGTAACAAGCTCTTGTCAATCAAGAAGATCTAGAGATAACGGACCAGTCCTTCGGTCCCTCTCGACGTGCGGTAGATTCCCATCCTCTCACTGCAATTCTCATTACTCGTCTTCTCCATCGTTGTCCGCATTCGCCTCATCGACAAGCTCGTGTTTCGCCACCACGCCGTCGACTTTCTTTCCAACCAACGACCGCAGGTCGACTTCTCCGACACGCGTGAATCTCAGCGCGTCATCTCCTTTCTCCACCTCCTTTCGCTTCTCTATTGACCGATCTGTTTCTCCCAGTCGGTCAATAACGCTCACGAAGAACAATCCAATCTCGCTCCCTAAGAAGACGTGCATGTGTTCGCCAACCACACATCCCGGTTCGTTTCGGTGCAGCTTACACAAGAAAGTTCGTAGTCACGGCAGCAGCATTCATGATTCCTACACGCCGCATAGGTTGAACATGAGAAGATCGGCTATGACGAATTCACTCGTGAGAATTGGTGGCGTGGAAGGTGAGTGGGTAAAGAGAGCTTTAACGGCGTTGATTCGTCCTTCTTCGCATCAGCTCAGGAGAAGAGGCGATTTCCAACCGAGACCTAGCAGATTGTCAATCATGTCCAACGCCGATGACCATTGATACTGCTTTTACAGGTTTGAATCAGTCATTAGAGTTCACTTTTTCTCCCCTAAGATGCCAATCAAATTGGTTTAGTCCGGCGCCACGGGATCGACTCCGCTGCAGAATTGGAGGATAATAGCTTATCAATATACATCAAGAGCAAGTCGAAATTGACGAGTCTATTTTAGCATAGGACGGGAGTGACTCAACCAGGGGCGAGTTTTATATTCTTTGTTGGGAGACTTGATTTTGTACATGGAAATGGCTATGGAAGTGGTTCTTGGGTCCCTTAAAACTCTCCACTTCGAATTAAAACTTAAAACTTGGGGAACATTAAACTTATGAACAATTGAAGGACATAACTCCTATCATCGGAACAACATAACTCCTATCATCGGAACATAACTTGTGCCATTAATTTGGTCATCTGTTATGTTTGCAGCGCTTCTGGGGTTGCCGTTGCGTCCACGGTATCGTTCACCGTTAATATTCACCATCATCCATTACATGTGCCGTCGCTATTGCCGTTACCTTTCGTTAGTTGCGTATTTTTGATGCGAGGTATGTCCACATCCTTTTCTTGTTATATATTCATTACGATGTTACTGTTGGTAGTTTGTTTTAGTTGGTGCAGGCCTGATGCTGGTTGTATTTTGTTCGGACTTGAAAGACGTTATTTACGGACTTGAAGGAAAATATGGCGTAAATGTGAAGGCCTTCGATGGAACATGATTGTACGGGACTCATTCGAGAGGGAATCAGAACTTGTTCCATTTCAGAAAAATATTTATTGTCACGCAACTAAGAAAAGGAAAGGATGTGACCTGGGGGACATTATGAAATATTAATAATTTATACTTTATAATTGTTAATTTAGAAGTAACGAACAATTGCGGTGGCGGAGTGAAATTTCAAAATAATAATACTTTGGAGAAACGAGAGTAGAGTGATTATATATAATTCGGCTTATAAAAGAAAGCGGTGAAGGCAAGAGACTAAGGCACTGTCATCTTGGATTTAGCGGCGATGAAAACGTACACAGGTAGCTGGCGGGATGGCCACTGTTTGGATTCGAGATTATCATACCCAAAGGGAATAATACTAGCATAAGTAATGTGATTACAAGTATAAGGAATATTCTTTAACTTTGTTAGCTTCTAACGTCTAGCTTCTTCTTTGAGGCCTTACTATCCCAAAATTTTCCTTTTTGACTTGATTGTATTGAGTTATCACCTAATCTTCTTTAATGCATTTTTATTTTAAAAATATAATGGTACATTTAAGTGATAAGTATAACATGATTTACCCAAGTGCATAAAAAGATGGTGAAGGGAGCAAAACACATAAGAGATAAGTATAAAATGATGAAGGGAAAAGAAAATAAGAAGTGCATATGTATTGATCAATATTCATATCCATCCTTTCTACAGGGAGAACTTCTTCTATAAATTAAGTGAACTGGCAATAATCTTAAGGACTTCCTATAGTGCCAAATTGAAGGAATTTTAATGGTAGAGGAGATCTTAAAAGGGGAATCAAGTCATCTTCTTTGAACATTATCTCTTAGTTCATTAACATACACCTTTTTAGTAAAATTGGGGAGCAACTCCTTTTGTATTTTTGGAAGAAAAAACCATCTGTTAGAGATCAAACTTCACAATCCATGCATTTAACCATATTCTTATCAAAATTATTTCATAAAATCTTCTTTTATTATTTTAACTTTTCAATATTAACTTTCCGTTTAAGGTTTTGTTATCCTTATTGCTTTTACAAACTCCTTCAAATTTGATTTGACATTAAGGATTTACTTTTCATTCATGGTCATTAGGTTATTAGGTTGTTAGGCTTTATTAAGTATTAACCTATTTTGAGTTTATCTCACATTTTTTAGGTTATTTATCATTATACAAAATCATTAGAGAAGAAAAAGTATTTTAAGACTATGCCATGGAAAAGGAAGGTGAAATTTTATTTTAAACATTTGTAGAAATTAGTTCGAAGAACACCTTAGTTAGATATGATATTACCTAAGTCATTCATTCTAAAGAACAGTAGAATGATCTTTGGGATCTCAAGGAATGTTATCAGATGCTATCATTGAGAAAAAGTTTGTTTTGAAAGAAAGATTAAAAAAAAAACTCATGATTTGTTGGATATAAAAGAAAATGGATAGTCATCAATAATGTCGTTATCTTTTAGGTACTTAAATACATCATCTTTTCTTTCATTCAAAATGACCTTATGTCCACCGAAGAGGAATATCAGAGGCTTCTAAAGATTCCTTTTCAATAAATTGAGTTCATTTATTTACATAAACTACTATATAGAGTTAAGAATTTGGGGAGAAATTACTAGGTGTAAGTAAGGAACATCTGAAGGATAAGTATCAATTAGAGGACATATATTATTGGTCTTAGTCTATAATACGATCATATTTAGAAAATCGATAAAATAAGTATAATGATACCATTAGATTGTAAACAATTGTTTCAGATATTTATGATTTGATTATTTTTCCTTCTTTTTCAGATTTTAACAATGAGAGAGTAATGTGACTAATAAAATAATAGTGCATAATGAAATCAACCCAATTCTAGCAATTTTTTTTGGAGACATTGAGACAAGCTGATAATGGCAGGAAGAAAGGGAAGGAAAGTTGATTAATATACCCAATTACCATATGACTAGATCATATCTCAATGGTTCATAGTGTTTTGAAAGTTTTCTTTAGTAGTTTGTCGAAACGAATAACTTTGAATCAAGTAAAGAAATATAAGAAGAAGTCTTTGGAATAGTTAATTCCATTGGTCTGTGATGAGTATGCTAATAGATGAAGCCTATCAAGTTTATAAAAAAAGTATGAAAATACAATTGGATACCATTTTCAGGTATTATATGAATGCTTGCTTGTTCCTTAGCATCTACGGTGAGGCAATGCTATAATAAGCAAAACAATAAACCTTAATTGAATGGGATGCTTAATTTTATAAGGATTTCTTACAAACAAAAGTTAGTAAGAAACACTTAACAAAGAAAAACAACTTGAACGGCAAGCGAGGATTTGAATACAAAATGATTATCTAGAATCATACTGTTGTTTAGGCTAATATGCTACAATGGGGCTTTGCAATCCAGAGAAAGATAACATTGGTTTAGCAACAAGCCATAAACAATGGGTATGGAAATGCTAAAGGGATATAGGCTTTCAAGCACCTAAATGCCTAATTGACAACAAATAAATTCCAATTAGTTTAAGTGCATTCATGATAATGTCTTATCTAAAAGAACACAGTGTGAGAAACATATAAAGAGTGGATATTGTCTGTAGAGAGATCAACGGCTAAGGAGAAAAACTGGAAAGTGATAAGAATGAAATATCAATTGTTTTGATATGTTCGTCTTTACAATTATATTGATTAATTGCTAGAAAGGCCTAATAGTTTATTAATTAATTCAGTTTATTCCTAGGTTAGATATTAAATCTATAATTCTCTAAAGCAACTAAGGGGTTATCAGTTGATGCGTAAGAGGATTATTGACTAAATTGAATTCATCATCATAGGCTTTATGTTATTATATTTCATTGATTTCTCTAGTTCTTAATACTAGTACTCAATTTGATCTTAGGCATGTTTAATAGGGTTATTCAATGGTTAGAGTTAATTAAACTGTGCATTCTTTCTAATTAACTATAATTAAGTAAAGGAATTAATTCCAACCATGAATATTCAAAGTATAAATTGATTTTTCTTATTTCAATGATCTATATACAATCCATAAGGTGGAAGGAGGCTAAACCAAGGTTTACTTTTCATTAATTTCTTCATATCTCTATTTGCTTTATTTTTTAGATACTTTTTTATATAGTACTTTATCATAACCAATCCCCCTTTATTTTTTAAATTTCAAAGTACAAAATAGAATTAATCTTTATTGGAGCGACTTTTACTTCCGTTAGTATAGACCTGTAGAGAGTAAAGTATTAATTTTGAGCGCACACGATAGAATAATAAATTTTGACACTATTATTGGGACGTAATCTAGTACTGTTTATTATATATTTTTTATATATTTGTGATTTCTTATTTGTTATTAAGTCTAACTTTCAATAATTTGGTGCTAAGGTGAATGTTTCTTTCGTAAACAGTACTCTTGTATTTGTTAAATGGTTATAGGAAACATGGAGATGATAGGCTTATCGGTTTTGATCGATAATAAGGCACTAAACAAATATGTGTTCGATTCTTTAAAAAGATCCCATCAAGAAATTCAATGTAGTAAGTAAGATTTTTTTGGGCAATCACAATGTGTTTATGATCTTTATTGAAACATAAACAACCCAGAATGGAGGGATCAATTCAATTTTTACTATGGAAATCCATAATACAATTAGCTAACAACTTAATAATACCTAAAATTCTAGCAATACAATTGACTATATGAGTACAAAAAATTTTAGCCCCCTTGTCGAGGACCCGCACTTCAGCTATGGTAATGATCAAGCATAACTAATTTCACTCAAACTTTGGAAAAGGATTCCATCCCAGATATTATATTTCTGAGAGCCTCTGCACTCATCTTTAGAGGACATTGTAAAATCACTTATCCTGAATTCCACACAGTTTCATTAAAAGATAAGATCCAATGTTGTCCGTTTCCAGCTAGAGTTAAGATTTAACATTTAAAATTTGAAAATTCAAGTAAGTTTATTAGCAGCTATGACGAGGTAGATGGAAAGTAAAGTTGTCATCCTAAATTATTATAAACCCAAGGAAAAAAGTAAGTGAAATTATGTTAAGATGTGAGAAAATTGAGGAGCTAAAAAGTGTAATCCCTAATGTAGACAAAGAAGTTGTAGAAAAAGAAGAGATGACTATGTAACCCTTAAACATAAGTTCCCTCCTTTTTCTGAATGCAAACTAGTTTCTTTATTTTCTATTAGGTTGGTGAGGCCAAAGAAAGAAGAGATAATGAGGATATTATGGATGTGTTCCAAAAATTTATATTCAATATTACCCCTACTATATACAATTAAACAAGCGCTTAGATATGTTAAATTTCTTAAACAAATATGCACTAAAAAGAGGAAACTATAAGGGAAAGAGAAGATAAGCATAAATGAAAATGTCTTAGGAGTCTTTCAAAGAAAACTTTGATCCAAGTGCAAGAATTCATGTATGTTTATCATTCCTATAAGATATGCAAAACCGCTATTGAAAAAGTTATGTTGGATTTAGTAGTGTTAAGCAATATTAAGCCATTATCTTTGTACACTTCATTACATATAGGACCTTTAAAAGAAACTAATTTTGTGATCTAATTAGTTAATTATACTAACTTATACCTTAGTGGGGTGGTGGAGGATGTTCTAATAATGGTGGAGTTGATTTTTACATTTTTCTTAGAAAGCTCATTCTTAAATACATATCACACCAAAATAGATGTATAGGATGGTACCCTCAAAATAGAAATTAATGGTAAAGTAATAAATGTTAATATTTTAAAATCTATAAGTCATTCCAATATTATTCATTTTATTTTTGTGACTTAACACTATCAATTCTGTTGACTCAATAGTATAAGAGGTTTATAAAAAGCGTATTCAGGATGAACTAGATATCTTTTTAGATATCTTTTCATATTAAGTTTTATAGGGTTTGGAAGAGTGCCATCTTAACTTTTCCTTCTTTTTTTCTTATTAATGGCACTATGTGGCTAATTCTTTACAATTGGTTGAAGAAAACAAAAACCTTGGGATGTATTAAACAATGAGACATAATTTGTTTTTATTGTTCAATTTATATGTTGAGTATCAATTATTTTTATATTTTCATCTTTATGATTATATTTCTTAATTGCTAGGAATGCCTACTAGCTTATTACTTGATTTAATTTATTGGTAGCTAGATATTAAATTGTACTTGATTAACAGTCGAATCATTAAAGCAACTAAAGATTTTTTGGACTGTTACGTAATAGGATCTTAAAGCGCAGGAAGAACAATTGACTAAATTAAAGACAACCTCATAGGCTTTGTATTATCTTGTTTCGTTGATTTCTTTAGTTCTCAATTTTGTAATTCAATTGAATGTTAGGCATGTTTCCTAGAGTTATTTAGTGGTTAGAGTCAATTAGAATATGTATTCTTTCTAGTTAACTATAATTAAGTAGATCAGATAATAAAAGCTCCTAAGGACTTATGTTTATTGTCTAGTGTTCATGTCCTTCGTAAATTCAAAATACCGTAATTGTAGAAGAATAATGAAAGCACAAGCCATATGGGATACTTAAGGATGTATTGCAGTAAGATGGCATTGCCCATTGACAATGAAGAACTATTAGTACTCCTAAAGAGTCATAAACCTTACTTTTCTTTGTTTTATAAACTTAGATCAATTTGTTGTAAAGACCTAGTGTGATCCTACCACTACTTTCATGAACTAGTACGACTTTAATCAAAATATAACATTGACCAAAAAAGATCTATAGATGATGGAAAAGAAAGCTACTAATAGCTTGAGGGAAATGTGTGGAGATAGCGAGCAAAGGTAAAAGGCCTGACTACCTTTGTCTGAATAGGAAATTATGGATTTATTCTTAAACAGGCTAAGCAAACCTTACTATGATAAACTATAGAAATTCGCTTGTTGTCCTGTAATTGAAATAATTAAATAACACTATTAAGAAAGAATGAAAATTTTAACATTTTTGAATAGGTGAAAAAAATATCAATGTAAAGAGGAAAGATAACAAGGTGCATCAAGTTGATAATGCAAAAATCCAAACTTAAGATCAAGGCAACAACAACAACAACCAATCCAGTAGTAAAAAATTCGAGTGACGTGCTTCCCGTTATTGCCAACACTATAACAACTCGCTGCCATTAAACTACAACCAACCATTCTATTACCTAAAAACTTAAATTTCGTTCATACAATGACTGCTACTATTGGCAAGAAGGGTGCATCTTTAATAAAAAGATAGTGATCATAAATGAATATAATAAATGGAGTCATGGAGTCACATGTCTACTGTCGTTAAAAGTTTGCCAGTGATTGTACGAAGGCCAATTAAGTAGCTCAACGTTTTCTTGTGCTCCGAAAAGCATGAATTTTAAATTGTTCATAGCGATAACAATCAATTTCCATCAAGAATAAAGCACTTTTTTTACCCTGTTAAAATTATTAATGACTATTAACATGAAATTCTTGTTAGTTTATGACCTTATAGCCAATCAATTTATTGCAATTTTAATATATGGTTTTATTATTTAATTAATAAAGGCAATTTTCTTTTTATATTATGTTAATTACATTTGATGTTTTAATACTAAATGTAAAATCTTTCAAATAATTACTATGTGATTGAAATTATGATGAGATTATAATTATGAGATTCAATTTTCATTTATGTATCATTCGTAAATATTTTTAGTTATAGTTTCATTCAGACATAATATCGATGAATCGATAAAACAAGCATATTTTATGTTTCTCTATTATGAAGAAAGTAACTCACTACAACAGAAAGGGCTTTTGGAAAAGAATATTTTCATTGTTAAAAGCCTCAAATTTGTTGCCAAAACTTTTTAGTGACGACAAAAATTCATTTTTACAAAATATTATCAGAGACGTTGTTACAAAATCATCACAAATTATATTTCGCTCCGATCTCGGATACGTCACCAAAAGAGATAGGCGAGGATAAAACAAATCGTCGCCAACGATATTTTGGGATGCTTTCTTTTTGTGGCTAAAAGTTATTAGTTACGTTACTGTAGATGTAGGTAATAATGTTTTGCGAAGATTAAGTTTTCATAGCAAAATATATTTAGTGACGATTTTCAAAACGTATATAAAAGTTATTGGCGACGGTTTAAGGAATATAGCTAAAAAGTTTTGGTGACAATTTTAGAATCGTAGCTAAATCTTTTTAGCTAAGTTTTTGATTTAATTTTTAAAAATTATTGGTAACATTTTCAGGAACTTAGCTAAAATGTTTTGGTTACGAATTTTGATTTTTTACTAAACATTCTTGTTAAAATTTTTTCTGTTTAATTATAATTATTGGTAAGATTTTTAATCTATATTATTTTTGTAATATTTAGATTTTTGATTTATAATTAATTAAATGAAAATAAAAATAATTAAAAATTAGAAGCATTTTATATTAAAAAATAAAATGTCATTAGATGTTAATTACAAATGTTAACAAAAAAACTTATGTAAAAGCTAAGACTCATTTTCATCGTCACTACTGCTTACATAATTTGAGCCAAGTATTTGTTTGACCATCTTTTCAAGCTTGGCCAACTTTCGTTCAATATGGCCTAACTTTTATTCATTTCATTCTAACTTTTCTTCATTACATTATAACTTAGCCTTAAGTGATCGGTTCTCCTCTTGAAGCGTTGTTACATATGTTGGTCGTGATGAAGATGAACCAATTGGCTTAGGGTCATACCCGAGACTTTTCATATAGCTTGATCTTGTACCAAGGATGTTGTTGCAAATGTCATCTATATTTGACTCATTTATGTTAAACAATGATCTTTGCAATAACTCTTGCGTCTTATTCCAAAATTTTAAAAACAAAATCAATATTTAATTTAAATATTATTAATTAGTACTACATAAATAAATAAACTTAAAAATTAAACAAAATTTTATACTTACATAATTATTTTGCGCTTCTTTAGACGTCCAACATTCACCTTCTTTGTAGTGTATTAGTTTGTAAAGTGTGATCCTATCACACTCTTCTCCATGTAATTACTTTTATAAAATGAAGCATAATGAAATGCCTTGCTTTTACAAAATTTCTAGGAAAAAGCTAGAATCAGAGACTCCCTTTTTATATATTTGTAAACACTTAATCTTCTAAATGTATATCAATACTTTAAAACCTCTCTTTACATATAAATGGTTGTCCCTGGTTGATGGAGAACAATTATTAGGCTATAGAATTGCTAATCATAAGTTAATTATTTGATTTTAATGATGGCTAATCATAAGTTAATTAAAATGGTGGCTTGTCGGTTTTCAAACAATATAAACAACTATCCCATATAAAAAACAAAATTTTTACCTTCAATCATCATGATCAAGATCTTGAAAATTATCATCATTAATTACATTATGATTCGACTCTTCATCACTATTATATTTGGCCAAAGTATCATCATTTTCATATAATTCACCCTCAATATAGTCTTCATCTCTTTCTATGATAATATTCGCTTGTACTTCATCCACTTGTACTATATTGGGATTAACATCTCTCCTACGGAATGATAATAGATCTGCACCTTCTATTCAAATAGCTTCATTATTCAACTCTAATTTAATCTCTTGATATACTTCATCACCATCCCTGCTTATTAGACCATTATCCCTTTCACAAAAATCGAAGAGATTTCAATGTTGAAACTTTTGGACAACCTTTCAATTGCTTCCCAATACAGTATCGTCTTGACTTGCAAGGACAAAAGTGTCATACCATACCATGCTAGTAATATTCCCATTTACCTTCATGTTAGCAATTTGCACTTAAATAGAACAACCTTTTTATCCTTGATATAATACAACTATATTATTTCAAAGATGACACTGTAGAAGTCAATGAAATTGTCGTCATGACATCCCTCAACAATAACCCTATAATTTTGGCTTCTAATTTGACTTTCTCGATCTTGTTTATGAAATCTAGCCCCATTAACAATGTAAATTGTATATTTTTTCCCATACATATGAGGCCTACATACCAAAGAATATAATGTCGTTGTCGCCTCTTGTATATTACGGTTATGTAACCGTATCATCTATAGGAAAAAATGAAATTATAATTTAATTTGACATATAAATTGTCATAAGTTCATAATATTCCATCAATATATAACTTACTCGAGTCCTAAATCATGATAGAAACTTAAGCTTATGTCTTTCTTCAACATTAATAATCCCTTTGCTTCGAATCAACTCTTTGTGCTCTTTATTTAAAAAAGTAAATAGAGATCAACAAATATAGATTGAATCACAAAATTTAAATATGAAATTTTAAATCAGAAGTAATATATATGCTCTATATATATGTTGAATTCATCGCAATTGTTCAAAATATATCAATGGGCAATTTTGAATTCATCTTTAATTAACTCCACATATTTTTCAACACCAAGTGGCCTAACTTTTTAGGAGAAAATTGACAAGCCACCATCTTGATCAAAATCAAAGTTACATTTTGGTCTATTAATTATTGTCTCCATGCCATTTAAGTACATTGAATAAAATGTTAAGCATTAATTCGATATATAAGCCTCTACAATAGACCTCTAGGTTGAGCTCTATTATGTACATAACGCTTAAAAGAGCATAAAAACCTAAACAAAATATAAAACATTAACAATTTTTACTAACTAATAACTTTTAAAAAAGTAGAAGTTAATATAAATTACCTTTCGATAGGGAACATCCATCGAAATTTAACCGGTCCATAAAGTTTTGCTTCGTATAGTAAGTGAATTGCCAAATGCACCATAACATCGAAAAACGATGGAGGGAATACTAGTTCAAGCTTACATGGAATCAAAGGTATGTATTTTTCCATTTTGTCAAGCTCTTTAACTTTAAGTTTCTTGAAACATAATTTCTTTAAAAACTCTCCCAATTGACCTAAAGTTACGGAAACATCCTTTTGAAAAAACATATTCCAAAAAGAAGTAATCATCGTAAAAGTACATGACAATGATGGCTTTACAACCTCGATAATTTTTCCTCTTTAACATTCCCACAATAGGTTATATTAGATCTATACCAATCAAGAAACTTGACTGATTTAAGAACTTGACAAAAAAACTTGCTTCTATTTTTTTGACATGTTGTAACAAATAGGTGGAATAATGTATGAACCATCATCTTTTGTTTTCAAATGCAAATCTTTTCTTATATTCATGTCTTCCAAATCTAGTCTAGACTTAATTTTGTCTTTCGATTTTCCATCAATTCCCATCACAGTTCCTAAAATATTATCACAAATATTTTTTTCAACATACATCATATCAAGATAATACCTCAATAGCAATTCCTTCCAATACGGAAAATTGAAAAATAAGTTTTTTTTAATTCCAATTGAGCTCAACAACATTTCACTTTCGCTTTCCATTACTTGGGTATTTGTCAGGTGTAATGTCACCAAAATATGATAGATGGTAAATACATAATCACCAGACAAGTGCAAAGGAGTTTCACCTAATTCTACTTGTCATTAAATAATTTGCTTCATCATCATCTATGTCCGTGTTCTAAATAACGACGATGTCCTGTATAATATAATTTACTCCGTAGCCTCATTGAATAAGTTTGATGGTTATACGTAGGACAGACCATATACCCTTTAGTGCTTCATCCAGACAAATTCTCAAAAGCTGGAAAATCATTTATAGTCTACAAAATAGCCACATGCATTATAAATGTTTCACCTTGAACAACATCAAAGGTTTATAATCCAACCTCCCACAGATCATTTAAGTCATCAATTAATGGTTGCATGTATACATCGATATCCTTACCAGGAGTAGTAGGTCCTAGAATAAACAAATCCTTCATAAACTTCCATAAAGGTAAATTGTATGACACTAGTATGCCACCTCAAATTTATGGCTGTTTTTGTTGACATAAAAAGCCTTTATAGTTGTGGTTTAATAAAAAAAGCATCTCAAGATTTTATTATCTTTTTTCCTTTCCTATCATCCACTCATCACCTTGATGTACCACAAATGGGACATTCTTCAAGATCTTTACTGTCCTTCCAAAATATAGTACAATCATACTTATAAGCATGTATTGATGTATATATATATATATATATATATAGTACAATCATACTTATAAGCATGTATTGATATATATATATATATATATATATCCTAATCCTAATCCTAATCCAAGGTCCCTTAACAATTTATTTGCATCATAGTAAAATTTGGGCAATTTGTCTCCAATAGTTAATGCATCATTGAGCAAGTCAATTAATATGTCAAAATACTTGTTACTCCATTTATTATAGACCTTCAAATGTAAAAACTTGTCAATAAAAGATAGCTATGAGAAATTCGAACACCCTGGATATAATTCTTCTTTAGCAATTTTCAATAACTTTTAAAAATTATCTTCTGTAATACTACCGATTATGTTAGGCAAAATAGTTTAATTAATGGTCTCCATATAATTCTCATAATTCTCTAACATCTCGCTAATCCTGTCATCATCATCACCATCGCCATCGCCATCACCATCACCATCATCTACATCGTTATTGTTACTATCACCAACACTTGTACCACTTCTTCTACAATTTGCTTCCTTATGTTTGCCATGATAAAGCTATGGAGTATAGAATTTATCTATACCTCGGATTAGCAAGTGATTATATACCACATCTTGACTTTGAATGTTGCCATTTTGACAATCTATTCATAGATAATGAATACAACATTCATCACCCATTTGATCTTTTACAAATTGCATGAAACTTTTAACTTCTAAATATTTAGTAAACTATTTCCAATGAGACAATTAAGTTTGAATTCAAACAAACATTAAGGTACGTGGTGTTGTTTGTACCTGTGAATTAAGAACAGGAATTCTCATTGTGACTCCTAGGATTATGGAATTTTTCACCGATAAGCCTCTTGGGAGCTACATCATGAGTTTCTAGCCTATATACCATTTTAGGGGTTTATTATGCCTCAAATAATCCATAATTATGCGTGAGTTTACAAGTTACTACTTCTTAATTAATCAATATAAGTTTGTATACTAAATTTGAATTCAAACAAAAAATAAGGTATGTGACGTTGTTTACACCTGTGAATCGAGAAAAGGGACTTCTCGCTGTGACTCTTAAGGTCATGAAAGTTTTCACTGATAAGTCTCATGAGAGTTGCATCACTGGTTTCCAGACTATATAACATCCTAAAGGTTTATTATGCCTCCAATCATCAATAATTATATGTGAGTTTAAAAGTTACTATTTCTCAATTAATCAGTACAAGTTGGTATGGTAAGTTTGAATTAAAACAAATACTAAGGTACGTGACATTGTTTACACCTATGAATCAAGAAAGGGGCTTCTTGTTGTGACTCCTAGGCTCAGGGAATTTTTCACCGATAAGCCTCATAGGAGCTAAATCATGGGTTTCTAGCCTATATACCATCATCGGGGTTTATTATGCATCAAATTATCCATAATTATACATGAGTTTACAAGTTACTACTTCTTAATTAATCAGTACAAGTTCGTATACTAAGTTTGAATTCAAACAAACATTAAGGTACATGGCGTTGTTTACACCTGTGAATCAAGAACAAAACTTCTCGTTGTGACTCTTAGGCTCGTCGAATTTTTCATCGATAAGCCTTATAGGAGCTACATAACTGGTCTCTAGCCTATATACCATCCTATATACCAAACATAAATATTTAAAATATTAAAACAGAATATAAAAACTCATCAATGATTATAAGAATATTGTAAACAACATCAAAGTACAAAACCCACACCTCCTTTGCATTTACAGAAAACCTAAACCTAAATACTCATACTATTAAAGCAAAACATATTGTCGACATTAGGTGGATGACGTACCTGGAAGGACAGACAACCGCAGACTACAAAAATGAAGATGAGGTAGGAAGATTATCAATGCTCTTCAACGCAAAACATGGCTTACAAAAATGATAATTTTATATTTAATATAATATACTTGTTCATAAAGTTGGGTAATAGGAATTCAAATGTAGAAAATGTTTATAACTTAAGTTTTTAGACACATAACCAATAGCTTACCGTTAATAATGACTTTGTGACAGTAGTGGGCTCACGATAGTTTATGAGTGATGAAAACTTCGATGGAGAGTCAGAAGCTAAAGGACTATGATCTGAGAGTGACATTAGAGATTGAAAGTGAACTTTAGTCGAACATCTTATAGGCAGTAGTAAAACAAAGTTCCTAAAATATATTCACATTCAATCAACCCATTCAACAAATGTAACCCATATCGAAATATTCATTAGTATCACTAGACACATTGACCATAGTAACATATCAACAACACTCACGAGTAGAAAAAACCGAGGAATAAACACTCAAAAATTCCATTAGACATTTAAACCTTTTCATTAAGTATTAAAATTGCATTAGACATGTAAACTTTGTAAAAAGAACATTAGACCTTTCAATGCATATACATACTATAAATCACGTGTTTTTTGCGACAACTCTAAAAACTCGTCGCTAAATAAACTCCTGTAGTGACAATATTGTGTAACATTGTCAAAACCTTGATCTTGTGCAAAGAACTTTGAAATTGTCACCAAAAGTCCACATTTAACAACGATTTTCCCCAAAGAAAACATAGCTAATAGTCTGTTTTGTTGTAGTGATTGATCTCATGAATTAAAGTATGGAGATACCTAAACTAATGTGTTGATGTTTATTAGAGAATAAGTTCAGTGAACTGACTCATCTATGAGGATCCCAAATGCAATATACTTATGTGTCTATGGATTTACTCATTATGATGGTTGTATAATTGATCCTTAGACTTAAGATTACCAAGGTATATCATGGGGGAATTACTGTGCTTTGATGCTACTTATAAACTGTCATATTTAAGAAAATTCATTGGATAGTAATTGGATGCAGTATGAACCATACGGAGATAGTTAAATGAGTCAATAAAGTATTCGTCACTTTAAAGGAATTAGAGAGAATATTCTACTTGTTGGACCCTGAAACTTTTCTTAGAAAATTTCGAGCAGTACATGAGAAGTGTGGATAAGTTCATGTTTTGCTTTGGTGATTTTGGTA
>JAOQMS010094985.1:0-19195 GCA_027563885.1 Erythroxylum longipes | reverse complement strand
ATTATTATTATTATTATTATTATTATTATTATTATTATATGTTCTATGTTTTTATTAGAGTTATAAACTTAATTTTTGTAGAATTAAATATCTAAAATCTAAAAATTTTTAAGAATATTCAACGAAATACTAAAATATATAATATTCATACCCTTATAATTTTTTTAAAGTCATGTTTTCGTAAGTCATTTTATACATAAACAGCTAATACTAAATAGCTAATTTTATCAAACATCTCTAACAAATAGATAATGTAATCTATTGGTCATATCAGCTGATATAATCAGCTATCAACTAACAGCTAATGCAATCAACTAATTGCCAAATAGGGCCTTTATCTTTGCAATGCACTACTTGATTAGCAATAGCTACCCTCTTTCTCTTTGGGTCGAATTGGCTTACTTGAAATATGATTGTGGCTTCAAAACCCACAATCTATCAAGGCCCATTAACAAACATCTCGAACAATACTTCCTTCAATGAAATCCTACTATGTCCTTTCTCCTTTAATCGAAACTATCTTGGATTGTAGGAAACCAACACACCTTCTCTCTATTACTCGATTATTAGCTAGAATCCATCCCCTATATGTCCTCACAATCTTAACTGGGTTTAATTTTACAACACAAAAAATATCTAAGTTGAGCAAGAATCACGAAAACATGGTCGTTTGATTCAAGGTTTAGGTGAGCTTTTGCATTGTGTTACTAGTTTTTTTATACTGATTCAAATCCTCTATTGTCCCATTGATCTATTCTTCTTTTTTTTATCTTGACTTATCTTTGGGCATGTCATTTTTATCTTTTTTTCATAGCTTGTGTTCGACCTTATGTTCATTTTTTGTAATTCGGTTACTTTAAACTGCTCATTTCTTGTCAAGTTCTTCTGTTGATCTACAGTTAACTTAATTGTCAAGTCATGTTGCTTTCAAATTCTTCGTGTCATGATTTGGCTTTCGTTGATAAGTCTCAGCTATTTTGTTGTTGTTATCTTTGAGCAGCTTTCTAGTGACTCGAGTTACCTTCAATTTCCACTTTACTGCATGGATTCATCTAGTAACCTACATTTTAGACATGCTACTTGGGTGGAGTCATAATTGAACTTTGGTTTCCTATTAGATGTCATTTATAGAAGGTTTTTAGGTTTATTAGCTTCTTAGACTTTATAATAAAGGATGGCAACCACTGACAACACATTTCATGGGTTTTAACTTATGATCATTCAAAGTCCACATTTATATTGCCATTATTCATCATCTTCCATAACTCATTTTGGGTTGTTTCCTATAGTGATTACCTTTTAATCCATATTGTAAGATTATGATTAATTTGTTGAATAAATTTTTAGCTATGTAATGCATCTAAAATTTGACATATTAATTTTGTTACTGAATTAGACTTGAATAAACTTCAATAATTTCAAGGCTTGTGATTTTCAAATTCTATATGGTCCATATCTTTACATTTTAGAGTTTTTTTAAAGACATAAACATCTTATCTTTATCTTATTAACCTAGATAATGCAATTTTGTCATTTAAATCTCCTTTTTGCTATGACTATAAAACTCTGGTCATTTGTCAGTAGATATACGCCCTTTAGCATTATCATTTTGCCTTTTAAACTTAATTGCTTATAAAAGAACAAGTTTCGTTGTTTTGACATTGTTGATTTTTTTTCAAACCTTATTCATTGTATAATGTTGTTGTAATGTTGCTTGTTATACGGGGCACTTGGGGTGGTGATAACTTGGTAGTGTTTAGGTTTTCTCAAGTGGTAATATCAGAAGATTTGACTCAAGTTTTCACAAACAGTGCCAAATGATATAGATTGAATTTATGGTAAGCTTGGCAGGTTAATGCAAACTCAGCAGAACTATAAAAACTAATACTAACAAGCTAAAAGTGTTCCTAACGGAGACATTCTAACACTTGATTCAATATAGTAAAAGAGAAACATGTAAGAGAATCACTTATTGTATTTAATAAAAATGATTATTATAACTTACCTCATAACATATCCTTTTATAAGCAATCATTCTTTGAATTATAGTTCAACTCTAATTATTTTTAATATAGTTGAATCTAACTTTTAGTGGCTTAATTAGTATTTAAGTATGACTTTAATTTCTTACATGATTAAATTATACATTATTAAACTTATTATGAACTGAACATAAATGCTTTGTAGAAAATTGGTACATTTATTTGATCAACTTAAACTTAATTCGCCTCCTAGGGGGTGGTTGAGTTGGTGGAGTTGGGGGCATGAGGTCGAAAGATTATGTGTTCGAATCCCTCTACCTACACTCTCTCGATCGAGCCTGTCATGCAGGGCTTGCCTAGTGCGGAGTACTTGGTTGGCATGATTTGCAGGCTATTGTGTCAATCTGAAGGTTTACCTAATGCGCATCCAAATGATAGCAGCTGCGGGTTCCTCCATTCCAAAAAAAAATTAATTCATATATTTGTTAGGAGATATATCAAATGAATAAAAAAATACACAGAAAAGATTCTGGGTTGTGTGAGTTAAAAAAAAATTTCTGGGTTGTGTGAGTTAAAATGTTTTGCTTTCATTTCAAATATGCGTGTTCAATGCTATATCACAAGGGTTAGGGTTCCATCACACCTAAAATTGCAATGATAATCAAATAAGAATAAACTCTAAAAGTTTATTGATCATTTCCAGCCTATATCTCCTCTTGGATTTTATAGGCTCCAATTCTATTGATTGATTTTTTTTGTTTACAGGGGATGAGGAGAACAAAAAAAAAAAACAGACGAACTACACACCTATTATGGGGAAAGTAACCCCTAACATATCCTTAGGTAGGACATCCACAACCTCAGAGGGTGGAGAATTGAAATGGTAATTCCTGTCCCAAAGGACCCTGCCATTGTAGCTAGTCTGTCCGCGTAGTAGTTTCCTTCTCTGAGAAATGTTTTAATATGATCTCCCACTGTTGAGCGACCATATTTCGAATATCCATGATTAAGGAATTTTCTGGGCTATCTATGGTTGCTAAGGAAGACAGAATGTTAATGATTTCCAGGGAATCAACTTTTACTTCTACTTTTCGATATCGTAGGTTCCAAACCAAGGATAAATCGGTATGAACTCCCCATAATTCTGCCTTTAACGATAAGCCCAAGCCGATGTTTTGAACAAAGCCACCCAAACAATTCCCTACGCAATCACAGATTATCCCCCTACAGTAGCATGACGAGTAGAGGTTTTTGACGCGCCATTTGAGTTTAACCGAACCCATCCTTCTTTCGGTTTAGACCAACCAACTTATCGTGTGAACATTAGTTCTTGACCATATGCTGCTCTATTATCTATTAGAGTAGCTTTGGCAATCCAATCCATATATTCAATCACAATCTCAATAGCCAAGATGGTAGTTGGCCAATTGAAATTGCTCTCAAATAGGTATCTATTTTGCCCATGCCATAAAAACCAGCACGAGACGCCATAAATAATAAACTAGTCCAAGTTCCTCACCTTGCATTGGTCTTGAAGATTAGTTACCATCTACAAATCAATATCTTGTCTAAAGAAGTCGAAGCTGATGGCCTCTGAGAGGAACTGGGACCAGAAACTGCACGCTCGTGGACAATCATGCACGGTATGTAACACTGTCTCTATGTTTCCACAAACGGCGCATCTGTTATCTTCAAAGAGGTGGCAGACAACTCTTTGGTGATTTTTTAACAACTTTCCTTTTGCTACCAGCCATAGAAACGATTTAATTCTCTATGGGCTAGGCCATTTCCAAACCACTTGCCAAAACCTACATCGCTCTTGCAATCCATCATCCTCAATAAGCATGTATGTAGATGAGGTAGTAAATGCTCCATGTTTAGCTAGCCCCCAAAGTACTCGATCCTCTCTATATTTAGGATTTGGTGGTTGTATCCCTACTATAGTCATACAAATCGACGAGGGGAGAAATTGTTGAAACTTATCCCAGTGCCAACCTTCATGTGCATCCGAAAAAACCTGAACTTTTACATACAACAAATATACTGGTATTGGCAATATGGTGAATTAATATAGAGGGCCCCAACCATCCACCCAGTCGTCTAGCCAGAACCAAATAGTTGTTCCACTTCCCACCTTCTATTTAGAACCAGCAAGGACAAATCCCCAGGTAGCAGATATACCCCTCCAAACTGATGACACCCCACTATTGTTCAATTCGTGGGGAATGGTGGTGCTGTCAAAACGGTATTTAGCTCTGATAATTTGTACCTAGTAGGTTGATGGTTTCGTCAACAAGCTAAAGCTAAGCTTGGTGAGCATCGTATCATTTGTAGATCTGACTCGTCTAAGCCTAAGGTCGCTGACACTTTTCAAACGGTAGATGGTATCCCAGTCCACTAGTTTCACCTTCCTTTGACCAACTTTGGAACCCTAAATGAAATCACACATAATTTTCTTTTAATCATCACACAATTGTCTAGGGAGTCTGACCGTTTGTATGGTATAAATGGGTAAAGGTGCTAACACTGATTGGGTTAAAGCAACCTGACCCACTAGAGACACAAATCGGGCTCCCCAACTAGTGAGTTTTTGTTGAGCTTTATCAAGAATATACTGGTATGTATGCCTATTTAATCGTTCATGGATTAATAGAACTCCTAGGCACTTGCCAAACTTTTCAGTGTGCTTAAAGTCGAGTTTTTGACTCAGGGAACGTACTCGATCACGAGAAATATTTTTGGAGTAGTAGATTCAAGTTTTGGCACCACTTACTTTCTGTCATGTGGCCCGATATAAGGTATGTAAGACTGTGGAACTAAGTAGAACTTGCTCGTCTGAAGCCTCTGTAAATAAGATCAAGTCATCTGTGAAGAAAAGGTGCGAGATTGGAGGACCACCTTTGCTTAGCATTACCGATTTCCAATCCCCCTGGGACACTGCTTGGTTGATCAAATGTCCCAATCTCTCCATGTATAAAACAAAAGCTACGGGACAAAGGATCCCCTTTTCGGATTCCCCTACCAAGGATAAACGAATCTGAGAGTTCACCAATCCAACAAACCTTCATGGATACTGTAGAGACACATTTTATAATTAGGTTTATCATAACATCCAGTAACCTAATGTCCTGTAAAGTATGTAGGATGAAATCCTAGCAGAGCCTATTATACACCTTTCCAGATCAACTTTTACTGCTAGGAAACCCGTCTTCCCTTTTTTCCTCTTCATCGAGTGAATGACTTCCTGAGCAATAATAATATTGTCAGTGATAAGCCTCCTAGGGACAAAGCTGCATTGGTTGAAGGATACTATATTATCCAGGTGAGGCTTTAATTTGTTAACTATAACCTTAGTTATAGCTTTATATACAATTAAACATAAACTAATGGATCTAAATTGAGAGAGCGTGACTGGTGAAGGAACTTTAGGGATCAGCACAAGAATTGTCTTGTTTAATTCCGACTCCCATCGTTCCATCCTGAAAACCTTTTGGATGTACTCCACCACCGCTTTCCCAACCACGGTCCATTGTTTCTGAACAAATAAAGCATGGAACTCATCAAAACCAAGTGCCTTGTTCGGATTCATACCAAAAAATGCTACTATGATTTCTTTAGCTTGGACTGGAGTAATCAGCTCAACGATGGTCTCCTCACCTAATCTAGGAAAGTGACCTGCAATAGGAAACTGAACTACCCTGTCCTTATCCTTTGAAAAAAACTGCTGATAATAATCTCTTGCTAGATCCCGTAACCGAGTAGGGTCATGAATTGTATTCCCTCTATTGTCATAAAGCTTAGCCACTTCAATGTTTTTCCTCTTCGCCATTGTGACCGTATGATAATAGTGTGTATTGCAATCGCCTTGTGATAACCATTTACAATGGGATTGTTGATACCAGAACATTTCTTCTTCACAGAGGACTTGTATAAGATTATCCCTAAGTTTCTCTTCTAAAGCGAGTAGTGAATCCAAATCTCCAAATTCCAAAGCCTATTGGATGCCCTCCAATCTAGCTAATAAACATTTTTTTCGGTAAAATATATTACCAAATTCAGAGTGCTACCACTCCATTAGTTTCTCTGATAAATCTGCGAGGGAGATACAGAAGTTGTTTAGATCCGGTCGCCAGTTTTGCTGAATGAAGCTAGAGAAACCCTAGTTCGCCAACTAAGCTGATTGGAATCTAAATGTTTTTGAAGTGTCAGTTCTAGCTTGTGGTCTCGCAAATCTGATTAATGTAGGTCTATGGTCGGAACCAATGTAGGGAAGGTGAAACACCTTTGTATCAGCAAACACTTTCAACAAAGAAGAGGAACATAACGCCCTATCCAACCTGGCTTGGAGCATTCCTCTACTCCATGTGAACTTTGAACCAATAAATCCCAAATGATAAAGGCAACAGTTGTGTACATAATCCCGGAATGCTTTACTGACCACTGGCGCTGCATGAGATCTTCCACATTTATCCCCCGCATCTAGGTTTGCATTGCAATCTCCAGCAATTAACCATGCCCCAGTGGTATCCCTAGCTAGCCAGTTGAGGTTGGTCCATAAGTAGTTTCTCAGATGAGTCTGTGGGCTTGCATAGACTGTAGTGAAAAAGAACTCTGATCTCTCGTGTTTGAGATGAGTATGAATAAATTATTGATGCACCGCTAAGACATGAACTTCCACCTCTGTTCTCCATAACATCCAGATACCCCCTGCAAATCCTAGTGCTTCTACCTGAAAAGAATAATCAACTTCTTGTATTTTATTAATAATCTCCTGCACTCGCCGGCCACTGACTTTAGTCTCGATAAAAACCACCATGCATGGTTTATGCATTTTGATAAAATTCTTGAGAATAGGCCAGAAGTTTATACTTCCAACCCCTTGGCAATTCCAGATTGAAATTGACATTAAAAACGTGATTAAGAGAGTAGAAGACACTCCTACTAGGGGGCACTCCAGTTTTTATTACTGGGTTCTCCGACCAGATTGCACCCCAAGGTCTGAGGAACTACCTCCTTAACTGAGTAATGTTCTCCATTGTCTTCTTCCATCCATGTGTTACCTGTACAATGATCATCTATATTTTTAGGATTAGGCGGTTCGGATGGAGGCTTGGTGAAATTGTCCTCAGAGATCTCATAAGGATTGCCCTCCATCTCCACCGATCCATCCATATGCGCTCCATAGTCGATAGCTTCCTCTTCTTGTAGCAATATAGAATCCGCCTCATAGACCACCTCCTTATGCGACGCAATGTTGATGGCTGTATGTTTCCCTTTGTTATGATGCATGGGATGTTCCTTAACAGTTGCGTTCCTAGTAGCTCCTTTGTCCTGTTGAACAACATTATTATCCAGGACTTGCAATTCTAGTTTCACCATTGTCTTTCCGGTGCTGACTGACTTGTCTGGGCAATATTTTCGAGTTGAGTTTGAACCATGCCCGTTGGAAGTTTTCCGCGATTTCGGTACCAAATGTCCCAAGTCTAGGCACTGCCCTTTTGGCACTGATTGTTTGACAACCCGCAAT
The DNA here is from genome assembly GCA_027563885.1 of Erythroxylum longipes. Lineage (NCBI taxonomy): Eukaryota > Viridiplantae > Streptophyta > Magnoliopsida > Malpighiales > Erythroxylaceae > Erythroxylum > Erythroxylum longipes. Next base: position 11,686 of record JAOQMS010094985.1, on the reverse strand, counting down.
TCATCCAAGTGATCTTTAATCATTTCTAAAGTTTCTTTACGTGATAAGATAGAGAACCTAGAGCCCTACACTCCTGTCATTTTTCCATTATCCCGAGGAGTTTGCTGGTCCATATCCCTGTGTTTTGAGCTTCGGATCGGCCATTGCATTTGGATCCATGGGCCATACTCTTCTTTAGTTGTTTCCTTCACCAGCGTAGCGGCAACTACCGGAGAGGGGTCCTCCGTCCTCATTGTACAAATAGTAATACACCCTTGATTGTGAAATATTGAGTTCTTGTTGAACTCTGTAAATTGCGTAAAAGTAGGATACTCCAAATTCAAGAGTCCAAGAGTTTTATAAAACGTTCTTAATGGAAAAAATGTGAATGAAAGATCCCACTGAATTGAATTGGGCCCATGAATGTAAGAAATAGTGAGAATTCTTAATCTCTCTCAATTCGAAAATCCAGGATTTGAATTGATGTCCTTTCATTGATTCCTCCTAAATTGGATCGATTTATCCTAAAGATTTCTATGAGGATCCACACTAAGCATCCATGGTTGAATGGTAAAACCGCCCAAGTCATAATTGGCGAATTCATAGGTTCAATTCCTACTAGATGCACACCAATGGAACCTTCTAATAAATCTATTGGATATGACTCTGTATTAATGGAATCTCATCATCCATACATAACGAATTGGTGTGGTATATTCATATCATAACATATCAACATTAAGAACTAGCATTCTTATTGAGACTAGAACTCATATGGAAGAAAATAGATTTATAGACTCCCTCTCTCTCTATCTAAATATTAAATGCATTATTTGGTTGTTCAAAGATTCTATCTTTTCATATTCATTTTATCGGTTCTACTAAGAAATCGTTGTATCAACTTTGCAAATCACGATTTGGCTCAATTTGCGTCTATCACCAAATAAATTTTGGGATTTTATTTATATGCTTGCTTGTTTGTTCTTTAGGGGATTTTACAGTTTTTTGGAGTTGTGAGTATAATTGGGGTGATTCAAAATGTATTTTTGGGATTTTAGCAATGTGAAAAGTATGAAAAGCGTAAAGCTTTGTCGTTTTCTTCTCCATTTTTTAAATTAGTTTGATTAATTACTAAAATGGGTTAGAATTTGACAATGAAACTTGCCTATGATATTCAATAGTTCCACTTGTCCCTCGCTTCCTCTTTATGGTTAGCTACAAGGGTTGTCTTGTTTGAAAAATAGAAGTTGAAAGATGTTTAGCTTGCTCTCTCCTTGATGTTTTAGGTTTTAACTCATAGCTTGTGTTTTCTTCTAATGATGTATTGGTTGATCTTTTATGTGAATGAGTGGTAACATCTGAATTAAGTTTTGTCACTACATTGCATATAAATTTGTCTCTTTGTGTTTTTTCTGACCTATGTTTTTGATCCAAATGATTAGTTCAAAAAGGAAACTTTATAATTTGTTTGTCTGCAGATCTTTTTTTTTGGTAGTTTTTGCTTATAATTTGTTTTTGTTTCTTTCCAACTTGCTTTACAGGATGGATTTAGAGACAGAGAAATAGCTATTCTTTTGAAAGAAGCTGCAGAGTTACGGAAACAGGTTGAGAGGGAAGGTGTTCATGTATATCTTAAAAGACCTACTGTGAGAGGCCGGCCAAATTCACGATTCTTGACTGCAACTGTTCTCGGGGTGCAGCAAGGTAAGTTACTTTCTCATTAATCAAGTGCAAGTGGTCAAACTAATGTCATGTCATAAAATGATAGAAGCCAGCATATAATTGTTAAATAAGAATGCTTTGGCGCTATAAAATACTACTTGTCATTGTGCTCAAACTACATTATGCGTTTTCCCTCCCTCATTCTGGATGGAGGATTAGCAACTAAAAATAAGTAGTAGATCCTGAGTACTACCACAACAGAAAACAAATGGGAACGTTGCTTCAGACTTTGCCTGCATGAAGGGCTCTAGGCCTAGACATGCATATTTTTAATATTACCCAACATTTTTTTAGAAATGATCTTATAGTCTGGTTATTTGTGTGTTAGAGCATAGACGATCAGCTCCAACATATACCACACATGCATGCTGCATGCATCCCTGAACCACGTATAGACAGCGCCAGAAAGCAGAACAGATGGTGGTGGCATGCAAGGCAGAAATCAGAGAGCACGAATAATGAACAGCTGACAAACAAATAAAAGTAGGACATGCGTCCCACAGTACATTTGTCCTGTTTTGTTTTTCGATGTACAAAACAGAGTATGTTTCTGTTTTACTAAAATCCTAAACGCAGGAGCTTATTTTGCATGGTATCAGAGCCTTCGGCTCTCAGTCCCGCAACTCCCAAAAATCCAAATACTTTACTTAGAGAAAACCCAAAATGACCAACAATACTGAGGGAGCTGGAGAAGTAAGCAGTCAACGATCCCTTCCAGACTCTGACTTATTCATCATCTCACCAACAGACAATCCGGGAAGCGTTCTGGTTAACACTCCTCTTGATGGTTCCAACCACCTATCATGGAGCAGATCGATGCTTATCTCCTTGAGGACCAAAGACAAGCTCGGTTTCATAACTGGCGAGATCGAGAGACCCACTGATGATGAGAACTTGGCAAGGAAGTGGGAGACGGCAGACAAAATGGTGATTGCTTGGATCCTTAATACACTCACCAAAGAAATTACAGACTCATTCTTAACAGTAACGACGGCCAGAAACCTTTGGGAAGAACTCAAAGCTAGGTACGGTGAAAGTTGCGGGCCATACGTCTACCAATTGATTTAGGAGGTGAATAACCTTCGGCAAGGTAACGATTCTGTTACCACATACTTCACAAAACTAAAAAAGTTGTGGAATGATATTGACTGCTTTATGCCTATCAAGACCTACGGGTGTGAAGTCTCTAAACATAATGCTGAGACTGTTAACAACGGAAAGCTAATGACTTTCCTGTTAGGATTAAAGGAAGAATACACTACTGTAGTAAGCCAAATCATACTGATGGAACCATTGCCGGAAGTAAGCAAAGCTTTTTCTATGATTCTAACTATTGAAAAACAAAAGACTGTTTCTGTTGATACGAACAGTGTAGGACAGATGGGGGTTGCTTTACTGGCTAACAGCGAAGGAGCAAAAAGATCAAACAATAGGAGTCGAGAATCATGGAACAGAAATGGAAATATTAAGAAGGAAGAGAAGTACTGCACTTACTGTCATGAGAGGGGGCATTTGAGGGAAACATGCTTTCAGCTGCATGGGGTACCAGATGGGTACAAAGAGCTCCAGAAGAAAAAAGGAAAGAAGGAATTTGCTGCTACAGTGAGTAAGGATGTCAATGGGCTGAGCCGGGCTCGGGCCACCCTTGGCCCAGGCCCGTCCCGGCCTCAAAAACAGCGGGCCGCGGGCCAACCAGTGGCCCGCACTGGCTGGGATGGCCGACCGTGGCCCGGCGTTTGGACAAAACGACGCGGTTTTGTCGGGCTGACCATGGTCTGCCCGGGCCGGGCCGCAGGCGGGCAGCGGCAAACCAGGGCCAAAAACGGGTCGGGCCGGGCCGGGCTGGGCCAAAATTGACATCCCTAGCAGTGAGTGAAGCCGACGTTCAAACATCGAACAAAACCAGCGAAGGGACAGGGATAGACGTTGAGTCCTTAGCAAGGCAAGTATAAGAGCTTATGAGCTTCATTAAGGGTAAGGGTGTTTTGGAAGTCAATCACGTCGCCTTTAATAGCTTTTCAGGTATAAATCCCAACTCGTCTTCTTCCTGTAATGATAATTACGACAGTGATTCATGGGTTGTCGACTCGAGAGCCTCAACCCATATGTGCAGAAACCCACATACACTTATCAACTTAACCAAAATACCTGTTGTTAAACCTGTCTTGTTACCTGACGGAACAAACAGATCCATAAGCCACGTTGGAGAGGTAAGAATAACACCTCATTTATGCCTAAAGGATGTACTGTGCATACCCACTTTCCATCACAACCTTATGTCTGTCCACAAAATGGCATCCTAAAACAGCCTTGCAGTAATATTTATCGCTGACAAAGTGTTCTTGCAGGACCCACGGATTGAGTATGTGGTTGCGATATGTGAGGCGGTGGGTGGTATTTACAAGTTAACGCCTAGGAGTTTTCTACCAGACAAGACTTTGAAAGGTCCTTCACTTGAGTTCTACTTAAACAATTCCTTTGCTTACCATGTATGTGACAATTTTGAACTGTGGCACCAACGGCTTAGTCATGTGTCAAAAAACAAGCTAGTTTTTTTACCGGATTTAATTTTGAAAATTCCACCAAATCATGTTTGTGACATTTGCCCGTTAGCTAAACAACAACGTCAACCATTTCCCCCCCACACAATAACCACCACAAAACCTTTCGAACTCATCCATGTAGACCTATGGGGCCCATACAAAAACCCAAACATCGATGGTTCAACCTACTTCGTTACAATTATTGATGAATACTCACGTGCGACTTGGACCTACTTAATTAATAGTAAAGCCCAAGTCCACGGAATACTTGAAATTTATTTCAACATGGTCCAAACTCAGTTTGCCCTACCCATTGCTAGTATACGAACGGACAATGGATCCGAATTCATAAACCAAAAATTCATAAACTTGTTTAATAACAAGGGAATCCAACACCAAAGGACATGCCCATATACCCCACAACAAAACGGCATAGTCGAACGAAAGCATAAACATCTACTCCAAATGACCAGAGCCTTAATGTTCCAAGCCAACTTACCGCCAAAATTTTGGGGAGAAGCCTTATTGACCTCCACTTTTATCATAAACCGACTACCCACCAAAATTATAGGCTGGCAAACACCCTATGAAAAACTTTACAATAAAAAACCCAAATTAGACAATTTACGCACATTCGGATGCTTATGCTATGCCACTAATACCAAGCCCTTCAAAGACAAGTTAGAACCACGAGCCCACAAATATTTGTTTTTAGGATACGTATCCGGCCGCAAAGCATATAAATTATTAGACCTCAAAACCAACACCATATTCATTTCTAGGGATGTAATATTTCATGAGACAATTTTTCCCTATAAAAGTTCACAAGAGATAGATATGAAGCAACCATATCAGCCCACCTCTACATATTAGCCCACCTTTCATTTAGACAATAACGTTAACCCAGACAGCCCACTCCACATACTTGATACACACAACAGCCCAGACCTAGCTCCTCCTACCCTACCCGACCCGCCATCCTCCAACACACCATCAGCTCCCACCAGCCACGATGCACGTGCATCATCTTCTTCACTAAATCCGCCGCGCGTCACTCGCCGACCACGAACCAGACCCAGATATTTGGACGACTATGTGTCTTGCTCCACCACCGCCGGCCATGTCGCACCCGCACCTCTCCCGCAGGTCTGTACACGATCCTTTCCTTCCTCATCCATTCCCTTCAATCATGCATTTGCCTCCTTTATGGCTAACGTTTCAGCTACCTATGAACCTCTTTCGTATGAGTCTGCAAAAGAGGACCCCGTTGTGGGTTGAACCCATGAATCGCGAATTAGCCGCCTTAGAACCCAACGACACCCGGTCTGTTGTGGAGCTCCCACAGGGAAAGAGAGCTTTAGAGACAAAATGGGCTATAAAGTAAAACACAATCTCGACGGAACAGTTGAACGGAGGAAAGCCAGGCTCGTAGCAAAAGGATTCAACCAACGAGCTGGTGTCGACTATTCTGATGTTTTCTCCCCGGTGGCAAAGATAACAACCATACGACTCCTATTTGCTATAGCGGCAGAACGCAACTGGCCCATTGACCATTGTGACATCAACAATGCTTTCCTTCATGGCTCACTCGATGAAGATATTTACATCAAACCCCCTCAAGGATATCATACACTGCCCGGAAAAGTGTGTAAATTACACAAGTCGCTGTATGGTTTAAAACAAGCGGGTCGTCAGTGGAATAAAGAAATTACAACTACACTCACCGCCATCGGTTTCTCTCAATCAGAAGCTGATAATTGCTTATTCACTAGAGGTACGGGAGACTCTTTTATCTCTATCGTTATATACATTGATGACTTGTTGCTAGTTGCCCCAGATGAGAACATCATTACTGCCGTGAAAGCTTACTTGCATAAACAATTTACACTTAAAGATCTTGGCAGTGCAAAGTTCTTTGTGGGTGTTGAAATTGCTAGGTTCGAAGGAGGCATATGGGAGTACCTATACCCCAAGGGACAAAATTAGCAGCAGATGAAGGAGCTTTGTTGTTAAACCCAGAAAAATACAGACGCCTTGTTGGCCAACTGCTCTATTTGAACTTTACCCGACCAGATATCACCTATGCCACACAACAATTGAGCCAATTCACTTCGGCACCCCGGCAACCTCACTGGAAAGCCTTAACACATGTCTTGCGATATTTATCCACTACGTCTCACAAACAGCTCTTCTACCCAACACAAAACCAACCTCATCTTTATGACTACTGTGATTCCGATTGGGCAAGGTGTGTTTTCTCAAGAAAGTCTTTAACCGACTACTGCATTTTTTATGGGAACGCTCCAAACTCTTGGAAAACCAAGAAACAACAAACTGTTAGCAAATCATCAGCCGAAGCGGAGTATCGAAGTATGGCTAGTACCGTATGTGAATTACGATGGATCTCTTACTTGTTGCGTGATTTACAAAGCCCTGCACCCACACTAATCCCTCTTTATTGCGATAACACCGCTGCAATTCATATTTCGGAAAATCCCGTTTTTCACGAGAGAACAAAACATGTGGAGATTGATTGTCATTTGGTCCGTCATGCAGTCAAAGAGGGCTTCATTCGTCCTTCCCATCTATCTTCTACACATCAACTCGCAGATGGCTTCACCAAATCCTTATCCGTCCACACATTTTTAGCAGCAATCGCCAAGTTGGGACTTGTCAATGAGTCGCCAACTTGAGGAGGGGTTGTTAGAGCATGGACGATCAGCTCCAACATGTACCATGTATGCATGCTGCATGCATCCCTGAACCACGTACAGACAGCGCCGGAAAGCAGAAAAGATGGTGGCGGCATGCAAGGCAGAAATTAGAGGGCACGAATAATGCACAGCTGACAAACAAATAAATGGAGGACACGCGTCCCACAGTACATTTGTCCTGTTTTGTTTTTCGATGTATATATATCACAAACGCTTGTACAAAATAGTTTTTTTTCCTCTTATCAATGAAACAGAGTATGTTTCTGTTTTACTAAAATCCCAAACGCAGGAGCTTATTTTGAGTTGTGATCATTGTGGTAGTTGTATATTGTGGCAGCGATTTATGTCGATCAATTTTCAATTGTGGCCAGGAAATTGAGCTGTGGAAGTGAATGAAAAATGGCGAGTCCGACAGAGATCAAGACATGCTAATCATGATAAAGAACGGGTGGGCATTGATCAATTCCCAAAACACTCGAGGCATAACATGTATTATAGCACCAACGGCTCGGGCTTAGCAAACAAGAGTTTGTTGAATTAAATTCTCATGTATTATAGCACCAACTCCTGGTATTTTGTTCTTAATTTAAATGATTGAATTAAATTCTCGTTTTTAGTTTCGTTGCATTTTGAATTTATATGATTTATATCTGACTTTAAATTTTTGGATTAGATTAGTTCCCTTCTTGTAAAAATCGATACTTTTAATATTACGCTAATGAATCGTGCACTTACAGATTATCAAAAGTTATTAATTAAAACATACACACAACTAAACCACCGATCAAATAATAAGGTAAAAATTTGTCTGGTGGTCATTTCAAGCCTATGATCACATCATAAACAAATCATCCAATTTGCGTACGTCAATCTTTGTGAAAATTTGAAACTTTGTGTGGAGAGACAGGAAAGGAAAGCTTGGAAAGGGTGTTTATGTATTTAAAACATAATAAGGGATTACGAAATTGTGAAAAAATAGTAATAAGATCATTATTCCTAATAATTAAAAAGTTATTTTAATTTTTTGTTAGTAGAATGAAGACGTGTATGTTTCTTGGTCCAGTCTAGATTCATTTACTTTTTGGTTAAATTAAATATTGTATCACCCACCAAAATTTTCAGTTTCCAGCATCCTTTACGACAACACATCTTAACCGTTGAACACTATCAGCGTTCCTGATTTCGATTGTACACAACCAACTTATAAGTAGGTATTAGAGCCCCCAAACAATAAACTTCTTACAAACAGTAAAATAATGAAATAAATAAAAAATAAAAAGGTTAAGAATAGAAAGTAACAGTATTAATTTGTTTGATTTACTATTTAAGAATTTTATATCAATATTTAGTTTAAAAATATAAATTTAAAATATAAAAAAATAGCTTACAAAATATTATTATTATTATTATGTTTATTTTTATTATTATTAATTTTCTACTCATTATTATTATTAATCTTTTATTTTTATTAATTATATTATTATTATTATTATTATTAACTTTTAATAATAATAATGTATTATACAAAATTAATTTTCTTATTATTCTTATTATTAATTTTTTACTTTTTATTATTTTTATTATTATCAATTTAATTCTTCCCGGACTGCAACTCACGCTCCAACTCAAAAGGTTCTTCTTAGTTTTTCCCTAATCTACTGCAAGTCCACTCCAGCGTAAGCCTTTATCTTTATGCAATCTACCGCAATCTTTGTTATTTCAAGAAAACCACGAGCAAGCGCCTAGGTTCCTCAGATACACTCCCGCGGTGAAGACGGAGATTTGCCTCTTCCTCTTCTTGACAACTCCACTGGTGCCCACACTGAAATAGCTCTAGCAGATCTCTCACCGGTTTGGCTAGTTGCTCTCTCTTCTGTTTCGCCCAGCGAAAATCTAGTAGTCTCCTCTACATCTATTAGCATCCGTTAGAAGACTGAAGGGTGTTGAAATATAAGTGAGACTTTATCATATATCGAAAGAATATATGACCTTGAGCATGCATATAAGCTTAATGAGATACACCTTTTAGTACTAATTAGTTTTAGGACCGAACCTCATTCGAACTTATATGTGCTCAGTTTATTTAGGCCTAATTATATAAAATTTAACATAGTATCAGAGCAGGTTGTTTTTGGATTACACGTCACCACCTTGTCACAATAGACTGTGACACGTATTGGGCTGTAAATTAGCCCACACGTGAAGGATGTGTGTTAAAATATAAGTGAGACTTTGTTCTATATCAAAAGAATATATGACCTTGAGTATGCATATAAGCCTAATGAGTTACTCCTCATAGTATCAATTGATTTTAGTATAGAACCTCATTTGAACTTATATGTACTCAGTTTATTTAGGCCCAATCATATAAAATTTAATAAAGCCGGATCGAATGTTATTGATGACTTTTAGTCGGGATCGAATGTTAACGAACCTATCCCAAAATGAGCTGACTTTTTGATAGTGATGATCGCTTATTTACTTCTGCTGAGTGATGGTAGTAAATTTGGTCTGTGGGTCTTTGAGAAACTAGCGGTTTCTAGAAAAGGAAACGATGAGAGCTTCTTATCAACTTGTGAAGACGAGAGTGAGGGAGACGAGAATATTTTGATCCTCAACGTCGTAAAGATTATTCCGACATATATGTCGTCTTTAGCTATTCCCAAGGTCCGGGAATAATTAAACCTGAGAAACCCTATTCTAACTTTCTTTTTTTAACCAAACACAAGAATAGGTAAAAGTTAAGAATACGGTAGGAATAGAATACTTATTCCGAGCCAAACATGCCATTATATGAATACTATTATATTTTAATATAAACAAATAATTAATAATAACTGGTTTTGTGCTTCAGCTTCAGCTTCAGCTTCGCGTCCTCTTCGTCTCTTTTAAATCTCGTTTTGCTGTCTGAGGTTAGGATTGACACTGTGTCGTTTCATCTCCATTTCGATTTCAGCTTGTTGTTTTACTTCTCCCTGCCGGTTTTTCTCAACTGGAGCACTGTCACCGGCGTCCCCTTCTGTCGTCTATTTGTCCTCCTTCCAGGTACTTATTACTTTTTCTTCCAATTTTAGTGTCGCTGCTAGTTTCGGATCTTTCGGATTGTTTGTTTTATTGTACTAATCTAGTAAAATGATGTAAGCTGTTTACATCTCTGTTTATGTTAGGGTTGGAAGTGGAGGTTTAATATCATAGCATCTTCGGTAGAGTAATCAATAATCTTCGGTAGAGTAATCAATAATCTTAGGTAGATTAATCAAGAACTAGTATGATGTTTTTAGTGGCTGATCTGACATATTGAGTAGTTAAATGGGATGCTGTTGTTATTAGTATTATTATTTGGTGATGCAACCGCTGATTTGTTGTTAGTTTTACTAATTGAATAATGGACGTGAAGTTTTATTTTGAAATTACTTGGGGCATATTCGTGTAAATTGAAAAGGCGGTTAATTATCCGGTGGCCTTTTTAAGTTAAAATATCTGACTTGTTTCTAAAATATGTTTTGCGCTACAATGAACATGTTAATCTTTTTGCTTCAAAATTTTCGTACAGGTTTTACTATAGTTGATTTTAATGAGAAATTAGAATGCTTGATTTTAGTAAAGTGGGTTTGAATTTTTATCTGCGCATGGTAATGGTGTATAAATTTGATAAAGAAATGCAAGTTCTCGTTGCTTTTTGCTTCTTTTGGCTGTTGTTTCTTTCAGGTACTCTCTCTCTCTATCTAAATATTAATTGCGTTGTTTGGTTGCTCAAAGATTCTATCTTTTCATCTTAATTTTATTGGTTCTACTGAGGACTCGTTGTTTCAGCTTTACAAATCACGATTTGGCTCAATTTGCGTCTATCACCAAATAAATCTTGGGGTTGTATTGTCTGCTTGCTTGCTTGTTTGTTCTTTGGGGGATTTTACAGTTTTTTGAAGTTGTGAGCATAATTGGGGTGATTCAAAATGTATTTTTGGGATTTTAGCAATGTGAAAAGTATGAAAAGCGTAAAGCTTTGTCATTTTCTTCTCCATTTTTTAAATTAGTTTGATTAATTACTGACATGGGTTAGAATTTGACAATGGAAGTTGCCTATGATATTCAATAGTTCCACTTGTCCCTCGCTTCCTCTTTATGGTTAGCTGCAAGGGTTATCTTGTTTGAAAAATAGAAGTTGAAAGATGTTTAGCTTGCTTTCTCCTTGATGTTTTAGGTTTTAACTCATAGCTTGTGTTTTCTTCTAATGCTGTATTGGTTGATCTTTTCTGTGAATGAGTGGTATTCAGTTGTGTCACTATGTTGCATATAAATCTGTCTCTTCGTGTTGTTTCTGACCCATGTTTTTTATCCAAATGATCAGTTCAAGAAGGATACTTTATAATGTGTATGTCTTCAGATCTTTTTATGCAGTTTTGCTTATAATTTGTTTTTGTTTCTTTCCAACTTGCTTTACAGAGCCGGCTGTATGGAAAACCAACCTTCACTTTTCTTTTACATTACCCATTAAGAGATTGTATTTTGCTTTTATTTTAATTATATAAATTACCCCACTCTTCAACCACCTCTCCGGAAACCCTTCATAAAGCCTTCTCTTAACATTAGCAGTTAAACCCTTTAATTGATAGAACAAGCATTGATATTCAATGGAACGAGATTATGATGATGAAGAGACAAAGAAGTGGGCTTGCAGAAGATGTGGTCATATTGGTCTTGACGAATCCGACGGCTTTTACTATTGCC
>JAOQMS010094975.1:0-19198 GCA_027563885.1 Erythroxylum longipes | reverse complement strand
ACAATTTCAAGCAAAATCACATGCACACACATAGGCAAGAATTTGCCCAATTACACAACAACCATAAATATTTTACCTACCTAATTTGCTTGACAATCCAAGTTCAATATTGTCTTTCCTCTTCACCTTAGATTGGGTTTACTTGGTTTCCTATAACAAAACAAGTTCTCATTCAATAGGAATTCAAATTTAAGGACCCATAGAACTAAAAGTATGAAATTGACCCTAGAATACTTAAACTCATACATTTCCCAAGCTCTTTGAACCAAAACCCCTTCAAAACTCGAAGAGATTTAGAAATCTACTTACCTTGAATCTTCACCAGCTAGTGAGATTCTTTTCCCTTCCTCTTTCTTTTTCCCTTCTTGAACAACCCCAAATTCTCTCTTTAAGACTAAGAAAATTGGTGACCTAGTTCAAAGCTCTATTCTTTTTTTTTCACTTCACCGAAACCTCTCTTCTTTTTTGTCTCTTCTTTCACGTTTTTCTTCTTTCTTTATTTAATTTTCGTTTTTCTCCTTCCTTAATTGCAAGACAATACTTCCTTTACCCATTTTTCCCTTAACAAGTGGTAAAAGTCTACTTTACCCTTCCTTATAAGCTTAGGTTCTTTTAACCTTAAGTCATTTTCCGAAAATGTCCTTATGTACCTTACAGCATCAACATTTTAATTCCATCCATTCATGAATTAATCCTTCTAAACTTGACATAATAATTAACTCCAATTAAAATGATTTATCTAATAATACTACAAAATTTATTCAAATCGTGCTTACTAAAATAATAAAAATAATTCAGAGCCCAACATTTATAGCCAGTGATAACTAGCCATACACACACACACATATATATATCTATATATATATTCATTGCATTTTAGTCTAAGCAGATTATATTATCCATAATATCTTAATTCTGAGAATCCACATAGTCAAGAATATAGTATCACATAAATCAGATCATATGTTCGTTTAATAATCAAACCATAATACTCAATTATGCTGTATGTTCAATAATTCAAGATGTACTATCATATGTTCATTTAATAATCAAACCATAATACTCAATTATGCTGTATGTTCAATAATTCAAGATGTACTGCACAAACATAATGGCTCGAAAGAATCCTATAAAATATAATAGCGAAATCGAAGTTTACACCGTGAACAGAATGATTCCATTTTTCAGAGCTCATGTGCCACAAGCGGGAAGCCGAGAGAAGGCTTTAGGTTAACTTGCACGTGACGAACATAATGGCATCTATTTTACCACACAAACAAATTTCCAATGCTTACATATTTCATATCATATTCATATTTTCATGCTTCTTAAATTTTCTGTTTTTCATTAACACTAAAGCAGTAGAATTCTTACAAAGCAAACATGATATTAAATTCACAGAAAATTTTTCCACATTCACAATGATTCAAGACAAGTATTTATACACATAAAATCAAATAGTACAGTCCATCATCATAAAAACTATAAACATTTTACCCACCTATTTATTTGTAACTTCAAACTTAAGTTCGTCTCTCCTCTTGCTCTTTCCTTCTTCTCCTTTCTATGCTTCAGTTTCTCCTTCTCTTCCTCTAGGTCTTTTTACGACTTCTCTCTTTCTTTCTTTCTTACACAACTTTCTTCACCTTCTTTTCTTAACCTCTCAAACACGTCCCTCCATTTTCTCTTGTTGTTACACGACTCTCTTCTCTTCTTTCTCTAGTTTCTTCTAGGTTCTTCTTTTCTTTCTTTCTTAACCTCACAAACACATCTCTTTCTTTCTTATTATTATTTTTTTTCCAGCACTTCACTCACGCACCCTTGATTTGTTCTTCTCTTATTAATTTAAAACAAACTCTAATCTTCCAAACTTACCCTTCCATATTTACTCTAATACCTTCTAACTCCTTAACTTAATTTTAACACTTCCATTTAATCCATGCAACCATATGTAATTAAAAATATTCATAAATAAACTCCATAAATTTCTAATCCAAGAATTCTAATTTTTACTCATGACTAAATGCCAACAAATTCTCATTTAATAATTCTAACTTCTAAAAAAAGTTCGCGGTCTAACATTAAATCTTTATTGAAAGATTAATCTTTATTGAATTTCTTAAAATAGTCTTTATGTGTTACTCATCTTAGGTTCAGAATTGTGTCCCCTACTCTAACTTTGGTTTCTAAATTTGACTCTAGTTGCTTAGGGTTTTTAGATTACCAAGTGACCGATCGTATATCTCAAAAACACTTTAATATCACTTTATGGAAGTGTTTTACACATTCTTAGTTACCTAGGCGAGCGAATAACAAGGTCATATATGTTACTGACATATGCATGCACCTTCGAACGGGCAAAAAAACAACATCTTTAAAGCTTTACATGTTTATAGTCTCCTGCATGGTCCTTTTACATAACTGTATATGTTACTCATATAGGTGTGCACATCTTCACACGGGCATGTATCTCCAAAACAACTCCAATTCTTCCATTTTATGTCATGATTTCTCCCAAATTTTCTCTTTTTAATCCATGAAGACAATTGAGACATGAAAACACATTTGAAACAAAATAAGTAACAAGATAATGTAAAACTCACAAATAACAAGTAAAACACACTTAATATGGGCATAAAAATGTAGTACAATAATTGTTTATCAAACATTCTCACACTTAAGCTTTTGTTTGTCCTTAAGCAAATCATAAGTCAAACCATTAATCTTAAAATCATCCATCCCTTATTAATCTTAGCCTGTCCATCTTCATCCAAATCATCACATCATATTAATTAAACCAACATACAATTATATTTAAGTTATCCTAGATCTAACTTTCGTAATTCAATATCAATTGCAATCATATTAATAATCTTTTTGAAATCAAAAGTACAAATTTTAGATTCACAATGTATTCACACAATGCATTCAAAGTGTTTAGGGTCAAAAATATAACAAATTCTCAAATCATTACATATAAGGATTTTTAATGATAAGCTTGCAATAAAATCATATCTCCACCACTTATAAGTAAACTAAAAACAAAAATCAAAAGGTCTTTTAAATATAATGTAATGAGGCTTAGGTAAAGATACGGTAAGGATGATTAAAAAGGGCAATAACATTGAAGGAAATTCAAATAAACAAGATTGAAGAACTTGGTTCTCCATAGAATAACAATAAATTCATTAGTATAACACTAATTCTTCTCACTCTCTAATAAATGTCAACTTTTCTCTTTTTTTCTTTCTTTTTTCAATATACTCGCAACAAATAATTTCAACTTTTGAACTTCTTTAAGAAAATGTAAAATTATAAAACTGAAGCATTCAAGAAGAGACAAATTTCACAATGATTACGTGCCAACAATAATCTAAATATTGGACTTTCTCTTTAACATTCTTAATATAACCCAAGTTCCAAGCAATCAAATAAATGCAGATTCTTTCAGGCTTCAAAAATAATGAAAGGTATTTAAGAAAAATAGGTAAAGGTTAACAATGTTGTCATAATCAATCAAGAAAAAGGCTAAGTCTCAAAAGTGGTTACTTCTAAAGGATAAAAATAGGCTAGATAATAATAAAAGAAAATAGGCTAAAATAATGGGTTAAATATAAGTGTCTTTATCATTTTAATGCTTCTAGTTTAAAAAATATGATCTCAAAACGAATAATAAAAGCAAGTTTTAGAATTATCTAAATATACATGATAACATACACCAAAAATAAAAGAGCATAAAATAAGTAGGATTAAAAGCTCATAAAAAGGCTTTATGTGTGAAAATAATATACAATTTTTATTAAAAATAACTATCTTAATGATCACCAAAAAAATATGACTTATAAAAGCAAGTCTATTCTGGCTTTTCATTCTTTTGCACATTAATTTAATTTAATAATCAATAATAACCTGAAGTGTCTCATACATATTTTAACTAAATCAGGATATCATTTAATAAATATGAATAATGAAGATTATAAAATCTTAAGAAATTTGAATTTTGTTTTAAAATTTTCATTAGTTTTTTTTTCACACTTAAAATTGTACACAATACAAGCACAAAAATAAAATAAAATAACAAAGTAAACAAAAAACATGAGAAAGTTATATTTTGGTACTTCCATGAATATTAAACTTTATACATTTGTTGAAGAGTCCATCTGATGTTATGTACAATCATCCCTATAAAATATAAACAAAAGTGGATAAAAATAACAATAAAATTAAAATAACACTGATATTGCAATAATAAAGTTAAAAAACAAAATAATAATAAAAAATAAAAATAAGAAAATTATACAAATAATAAAAGATACGAAAGAAAAACCCTAACAAGACATTCAGACTACCTTTGTAACTGCTAATATGTCAGTGAGTCTAGTATGATGGTCACTAGAGGATCCTCAAGTTTCTAAGCCTCATATGGCTACAAAGTTGAAGATTATGTAGGCACTTCATATGGTAAAGGTGGTATGGACATCCTGATATATCCTTCCATCTATAATATGACCTCCTCCTTCCATCTATTATGGACATCTCATCTATCTATTAGCTCCAATAACTCCAACTGGCTCCCTCGGATGGTGTGCAAAACTCCTAAGATCCACCCCATGTACTTCTCCGGTCGAGTAATCTTCAGCTAGTCCTAACGTCCAGGTGGTGTCGATGTCCTAGGTGATCCTCCACTGGTTGACAAGCCCATATTCTCCTTATGTTCTACTCCGCTTGTCTATGACTGTGGCGAGTTCTGTCTTGGTGGCTACTTACTACTGTAAATGAGACATAGCATTGAGAAATTAGGAAATTGCATTTCATGTTCATATATAACATTAGCATACACACACATGAATTTGCTTTTTGGTACACATTACAACGACTATACATGCACTTAATTGACATTTTCCGATATACATGATTTATATGATTATGATGTGAATAGTGAATATTATGTCTTGCTTTTTGATTTGGTGAGTATAAATGTTAATTTAGAATTTTTGGTGAAAATTTGGAAATTTTATGAAATTATGGGTATTCTTGGACTAGAAAAATGTCAAGTGGCAAAAAAATTCATAAATAATAGTAGAAATTAATAACAAATGGTAGTAGAAATTATTGAAAAGTGACATTAGGATTTATTGATAAGTGTCATAAAAAATTAGGTGACAATTGGATTAGAAATTAGGAGACAAATGTACTACTTATTAAAAGGACCAAGTAGGAATGTCAATGGGCCGGCTTGTAGCCCAGTCCATGGCCCAGAGATCTCTGGGCCACGGGCGGGCTAGGTAACCCGAGCCATGGGACAGGTCGGGCCGACCTGCCCAACCAGGGTCAAAAACAAGTCGGGCAGGACCGGCCGGGTTGGCCGGGCTATTATTGCCATCTTTAGGACCATAAGAGGAGGACTTGTGGCAAGTAACAAGTTAAGTTGCCACACACCTCACTCTTGTTACACTCATTTGCAAGACCATCCTCCATTTGTTTTCACCTTTGCCAAATGCTCTCTTCTTCATTTTCGTTCTTCCTTGCTCTCACATCTACAACACTCTCTTTTCACCTTCATACGTTGATCTTTGCTATCGTCTTTCATCACTAGCTACTTCAAGATCTTTTTCTTCTTCATCTTGTTACTAAAAACCTAACATAATGCACCTAAAAAATTTGATGATCGTGTGATGCTTTGGAGTTAGGGTTTGCATGATTTTAAAAGAATTTTTGAGTTAATCAAGTAAGTAGTATATTGTTCTTCATGGTTTGTTAAATAGCAACTTTTATAATGATAGTTAAAGGTTGAATGATTATGAAAATAATGTTGAATATATGCGTAACATGGATGAGAAAATAAGTAGGTTTATGCCATATTTTTGTTTATTTAATAAGTAATAAATTATGAATTGTTATAGGGATGATTGCTAATGTAAATGGTGTATGAAAATGTGCAAAAATGTTGATGAATGTATGGCATGTTTGATGTTTTGTTTTATGGTTTTGATCAACAATAGATTATAAGTTGCGTTAAAGATGTTTTTGAGATAGATTGGTTATGAAAATGGTGTTTGAATGAAAGTTGAAAGTTGATGAATGAAGAGATGTGTTTATGTCCTATTTTTGTATTGATGATGAGTGCAGAAAATGTGATAAATAATTGTATATGATGTGTTCTATTTTAAGAGTATGAAGATCATATATTATAGGTTGATATGTGGATAAAATAGATTGGGAGTTAAGGTTTAATTGAGGTGAAATAAAAGACTAGTAAGACGTTCTTGAAATGAGAAGAACTAAGATGATAAAAAATGATGATGATATGTTCTATTTTTGTATGATTAATGAACCTTAAGCTATGAGTTGTCTTATGAATGGTATTGAGATGAAATTGAGGTAAAAATTATGAGGTTATGAAGTCTAAATGATAAACTAAGGAGATGATTTATTTGACGTATTATGAAAGAGATAAAAATGGAAAAAGTTAAGAATGCATGTATGATAGAATTAAGTAAAAGGTTAATTGATTAATTGAGTAGAGTTTTGTGAGATTTAATGTAACCAATATGGTAGTTAGATTATCATGAAGTGAAGTTATATTAATAAGTATAAATTCTGGAAAACTTGAAAGGTAAATGATGTTTTTAAGTAGGTGAATTTCGTAAAGAATTAAGGAAAAAGGAGCAAAGCATAATCGTGGCATATCCCCCACAATCGTGGCCTAGATTATTTGGTTATGTCACGATCTTGGCAAAGTCCCCACAATCGTGGCTAGGTCCACGAGCTTCTGTCACAATCGTGGGAAGGTCCATCACGATCATGGGCAGGCACATAGAGAGAAATGTTATCTTTTAAGTGATGTTTGAAACAATTAATGCTAAAGTACTTTCTTATTATGTATTTAGGCTTGAATGAGGCCTTGAATGAACCTAGTTTGATGATGGATTAGGTGATTAAAGTGAGTAAGGTATATTAGGTATAAATGAATGATTGAATGATGATGTTAAATGATCATGAGATGTGAATTAAGGAAATATGCTCAGAATAGTCAAATTGAGCATGCATTATACATGACACATATATATATGTGTATGAATGAATGCTTATGTGATTGTGCAAATTAGTAATGTATATAAATGTGTGTATTGTATGATATAGAAGCGCAAATCGAACGACCGCATCCAAACATTGTCAGGACGTTAAGGCAATAGCTATCTTGAGCGTACTATGAGTAACTAGATGTTCTCACTATACTTGATTGTAATTGGTTATATTCCAATTATTGAACTAGTAACCATGTGTATGTGATAATTCTAGACATTGATGGTGCGAGGAGTTTGATAATTGGGAATGTATTGGAAGTGCTTCATTGAATGTGAATAAGAAAGAAATAAGTGTACTCAATATGATTGTTGAATGTCAGACTTAGGTCCAATGAAAATGTGAAAGTGATTATACTTGATAAATGAAAATGACTTATTACATAAATATGATTTTGATGCATTACATTACATGTTATATATGATCAAATAAAGGCAGTTGTGACTGGAGTAGCCAATGAAAAAGAGCTTAAAGCTCAGTATGTGTGTAAGAGCCACAGGCTTAATATGTAAAATGAGCCCGATATCTCCAACGGATACAACACAGTTATCAATAAGCCCGGTATCCATAATAGATAGGGGACAGTTAAAAAGTCACTCAGCCACAACAACATAATAATTGAAAGTGAGTCATATGTGCATTGCATATACATTTTGATATGTATATTTTGAATGATTGAAATGGTTTATTTGAATTGTTCTGAACTAAAATTGTGAAATAATGTGCTATTTGTGATTATGTGAACTGTCTCTAAAATATAAAATGTGCATTGTTTATATGTATGATATGGGTGAGCGCATCGATAATGGCTTGCTCACTGAGTTCTCAAAACTCATAAAAATTGCAACGTGGCTTTTGAGGTACGAGAGAGGAGACATAACTTCTAGGACGTTCTAGGAGAAGTATAGTTTTTGTGTTTTGGACAACAAAAAATGGCTCAAAGGTTAGTCAGCTCAAATTGAGGATTTAGTTTGAATCTTTTGTATAATTCTCATCCCATGTAGACTATATTGTAAAGAGCAATAGACTCTTATAAGCTTTTGACTTTGTATAGATAAATGGAGTGTAATGAAAAGCTACATTGTAAATTATGTTTTTGTTAATAGAATGGAGAATGAATCTTTTGGATATATTGTCTTTTATTAATGATGTCATAATTAGTGAATGTGATTGCTCTAACACGCTGCTTTCATGAAGTGTGTGCTTAAACATCCGCAGTATGTCAGGTAGATGCTCCATGGGAGCTTGGCGTTACAATTTAGGACCCTGATTAGTCAATAGACGTCTCTTCTTGGTCCCCGTCCCTTGCGTAATGTATACATATTTTGCATAATATATAGGTTGAGGGTGACCATTATACAAAGCAACCTCATTGATGGTAGCCTCTCAAAGAGTGTCATCCTCTTTGTTAATTGTGTCACATAAGGCTCTATGCATATTGTCCCTTTCTTCTTCTCTTTGCTCTGAAAATTGGGCTAAAGTGAGCCCCAAGTTTTTTGACACCCTCTTGCTCATACTCTATTATATATAACATGTTCGGGTTCCTAACGACTCCAAAACTATAATCCCACCTATTTAGTGTATGACAAAGAAGCCCATGGATGTACTTAAGTGCAGAACATTATAGGGTGGATGCTTTAGATTTACTAGGGTCGTAGGTATCTTCCATATTTATGATGCGCTAGAAATGACAGGCATATATTCCATGCGAGAAATCTATTAAAGGACTCCTATACTCCTATATGTCTACAAAGTCTTAATCATAGAGGCCTATAATCATGGAAAAGTTCATATAGCTCATCCTCGTCATCTCTTTGAGTATCTTGAATTGGATCATGCTTGGCTAGTCATAATCGTGGCATCATTTTTCCATGAAGGATGTGGAACACACCCTAAACATAAGTTCCCAGCATGTAGGTCCACAATCTTAAAAAATCGAGGCCACACTTGAACGTTGATCAACTCTTAAACTTGCGTGGCCAAGCTAGTTTATTCTAATGCCTTTCAATCGATGCATCTATTGGTCCCAAATCACTTGTCTTTAAGTAGGAGAAATTGCTTCTCGTGAGTCCCAACATTAAAGACTAACATCTCACGTTACTCCATTGGATAGGCTACTGTCAATCGCGCTGATTGTGAATGAGTTCTACTCGAGTCTCTAGGTGACCCCTCTCCTCTTTGTCTCTTCATTGGTACCTCCTTTGCTCAGTTGCTCTTCATTGGTATGCGGTTTTTGTTCTTCTTGTCATTGTAGTCGAAATTAAATAAAGTGTGAGAAAATAATAATCCTCACACTTAATTCGTATGCTCACTACATTATATAATTGCAAAAGACATAATTAAACAAGTAAATTAAACTAAAATTGTAATTAACAAATAATTAAAAAATCAAGCTAATAAAAATTTAAAATACAATTAACCAATAAAATAAATCTAAATATTCAATTCCTCAAATTGAAAATTAAATTTAACAATTTAACAAATAAACCTATACTAAACAAAATTAAAACCTAAATACTAAGCAAATTAAAACCTAATTCATGCAAAATGCTAAATTGAAATAAAATTAAACTAATAAATAAAATCTAATTACTAGAAAAATAACAAATTAAACCTAATCTAACAAAATCATCATAATTTATCACATAATGAGCAAATTTTACATACACAAATCAAATTTCATCCAATTTTCATATGATTCATCAAACTAATATAATAATTCATATGAAAAATAATAAAATTCAACTTGTAATTGAAAATCAAGAACAAAATTAGGTGAAATTACCCTAAAATGCAACAATTGCATAACCTTAGTGATGCGAAGATGAAAAATCCTAAAATTTACAAAAATACCCAAATTTCCCACTTTATTTCACATAGAATGCAAAAAAAAAACCTTATTTGATTGTTGAAAAATCACTAAAAAATCATTAGGCTAGGTTGAAGAATGAAGAGGCGCAATAGGTAGGTGACCAAAAGGGGAGAGAAAATGGGACAAAATAAAGGAATATGGTTTTTAATGTGTGTGATGAACTTACACGATCAATTATATGTCATGTAACAGACCGTGTAAGTCACTTTGAATGTGTAACTCCATACGTGGGCATGTGACTTTTCACAAACTTACATGTTCACATGCAGGGCCGTGTGTGTGACTGCGTAAGTCACTATGCATGTACAACTTTTGACATGAGTGTGTGTTGTGACACGTTTCAGGGAAAACTGAGATACACGAGTGTAATAATTTTAGGCTAAAATTTTTAAAAACCCTAGGACTGTACACGGCCGTTGAAGTCTGCTTGATTATTTATACATTCACTTTTTAACACTTAGTGATTATTGTTGTGAAATACTTAAAATACTCATTTTAGTTCACATTTGATTTTAGGTACAATTTGGAAGCATAAAAGCTAAAATGAGTTAAGAGCACATTCATTGAGCCAACATTTTAATGTTGAAACTTAATTACCCTTGTGGAACAAGAAAGAGATGGATTAGGGTAAGGATTGGACAAGAAATCACAAGAAGAACAACAATTCAGCAAAACCTCGAAGATACACGACCATGTATATACTTATATGGTCGTGTGTATGCAATGGGAAGACACATTTTGAACTTACATGGTTGGATACACAACTGTGTATCCAATCATGTATCTTCATAAGTTTCACATTTTTTTTAACTTATACAGTTAGATAAACGATGCCTAGAAACCTAATTTTTCATATAAATAGAACATTTGGACAATAAAAACAAAATGGATAGGTTTTGGGAGAAAATGAGGGGCATAACATGCACTCTTTGGAGACCCATGGAAGGCTAGGCTTCTCCATTATGGTTCCGAGGTGAAATCAAAGTCGAAGACATGTTTTGGAAATCTCTTTATTGTGTATTTTGTTCTTTCTCTCTTAGTGATTGTTTATGTTATCCTATGTTTATTGAATTGGGTGTTGTGTAAGAATGATCTTAATGCTCTATTAGATTGTTTTTATGTAAATCCATTATTATAATCTTGAATACAATATGTAATTGTTGGGTTTCCGATTCATTTGTGGCAACTAATGATGTCAAAGTATAAGAGATAACATAACCTTGGTTAAATGACTCGATCTTATGTGGTTGTTGCTTTGATTAATTTGTTTTCTAGTTCGTAATCTGATTGTCCTATTAAATCTAGAGAACTTATTATAAGTTTTTCAATAGCTAGGTTCGGTAAAAAAGCTTGTTTTAATTGAACACGACCTAAGGGAAAAGCAGGGTTTAGCAAAGCTTGTTGTTAACCTATAATAGTTTATAATGAGAGGTGTGATAATAACAAGACAATAGAGTATGCTTATTCGTACGTAGGTTGAGATAGAACCGAGAACCGCATTCTGCAACCTATTCATCAATTTTATCATTTTTCACTTCTTACTTTAATTTGTTTTCATTAGTTTAATTTCAATTTATTTTCTTCAACGTTTTCAACCCCAACACCCCCCCCCCCCGAAATCCTAAACACCAATTCTTTTCATTACAAAAGTTTTACACGCGTTCTCTGTGGGATTGACTTAGACTTATCACTAGCTATAGTTTTAAGTTTAGTTATTTTGTGTAGTGTTACTACAGGCTACCAACTATGTCTAGTGAGTGTGTACGTCATTGTAACTATGTACAAATTTATGAAATAAAATTTGTGTAAACAATACATAAATGTGTATATCTAAACATTCCTTAAAACTTAAAAAAAATCATTCAAAGTTATGAAAGTTAACAACACATACCAAAAACACAAAAAGTAGGCAAAATCAAATAAGATGCTCTATATCCTAACATAAAACACACCGAAGAATAATGAAATCCTAATCTAAAGCTAAAAAATAAACAAAATTAAACAAAACTATCATAATTCTTGAGTTGTCTCCTAAGTAGCACTTGGTTAACATCCTTAGTTCTATGAAACTATCATGATCTAAGGTGACTTTGTTAAATTAATATCCTTTGTATTACCATCAAGTTCACCTCCAAGATATAATTCTAACTGATGGGCATTCACTTTAAAGTTACCTTTGTGCAGATGACTTACCTCAATTAGGCCATAAGAAAACACTTTCTCTACAATGAAGGTTGAACCATCCTAATTTAATCTCACTAGGGAACAATCTTAAGCGAGAATTGTATAAAAGAACTTGATCTCTATTTGTTTGTTTTAATGTATGCAATACCGTAAGTATGGAAATCGTATATTGTATTACATAAGATATCATTCCCAAAAATATTGGATTAGTCACCAAACAATTTGAATGCACTTTGTCTAAGGTATGATAAAACTAGAAAAAAAAAACTTTTTCAAGAATCTTATAATAACATTAGCAACACTTATAGGTAAAGCTTAAGCTTAAACCCATTTAGAAACATAGTCAACAACTAGATGGGCCCATAAAATCAATGCCCCAGATATCAAATACTTCACAAACAAAGATGAAATCATGAGGCATCTCATCCCGATGAGCGATATTATCTGTTCATTGGCATCTATCATATAATGCTACATAACTTTGGGCATCCTGAAAAATTGAAGGCCAACAAAAAATTGACTCAAAGATCTTTTTGAGACGTCTTATTCACACTATGGTGCCCTTCAGTAGGTCCAACATGGCAATGTCCTAGGATCTTCCACCCCTTAGAGTGAGATACATAACTTCTCACTATTTGATATGTTGGTGTGCATGTGATATTACAAGTTTTGATCGCAAGTGCATGGTGTATCTATAGCTAGCACTAGTTAGTATGGGTCGATCTCACGAGGATTATAAGTATTATTATTAACCGTTTTTCTACTATTTAACTGCTAAATCAAGTTATGGATTTGATTTAAATCTAAACGAAACTAACTAAAAAAATGTTCAACATTTTAGTAATTTAATTGAAATTTAATTCTAATTTTAATTATTTTTATTAGAATTACAAAATAATTTTAATTAAATACCAGTTATGCCCAAATAAAATCCAATATGTCAAATTGATCATTATTTATTAAATATCTTATAGTTATCATAAAATTCCTTAAACTTTACAATCAATTCTAACTTGGTAAAAATATCTTTGCTCTCTTCAACTAATTATTTGTATGTGTCTCATTAGATTCTAAATCTATTGACAATATATATAAGTTATAAACCTAAATCATATTTAGGATTTGATAAATTAAACTCCTTTAATTTATCTTTAATTATCTAATTAAACAATTTATATTCATAGATCAATATTGACAAAGACTACCCAAATATTTAGAACTATGAAAGTTGTTTTGATTAACCTATTGTGAATTATATTTTTTGCATAATTCAATGTTTTCATTACACAATTTTCGATTAAACATAAAGCATGGAATTAATACCTACTTTATTTTAAGTCCAATCATAGTAGTTCTCCACCATTAGCCACTAATTCAATTAATGACATTTGTAAGCTATTTTACAAAGCATCATTTCAGCTTGGATAAAGACTTCCTGGATCAATACTAATCGAGAACAATGAAACATTCTCCCTAATAATTTTAGGGTGATGACTACTGACTAAGCTATCTTTGACTAGAACAGTTTATAAATAGAATCAAAATATAGCAATCCCTATATAAGATAACTTTGGAGATCTCAAGTCAAAGGATCACTTCTACAGTCATCACAATGAGAATTTTCATAGACATACAAGTAATATTCCAAATAGATTTCTCATATAAGGTCAGTTAAGTGAAATTATTCTCTTATAAGTGCCTATACATTTATTTAATTATCACCATATTTTAAACTATTTCACTCATAAGGAAAAATATAATGTGTGCTGGTCTTTTTATATTTTATTGATGTCCAATTTTTTATATTTTATTGATGTCCAATCTTAATTGAACAAGGACTAAGAACGATTTATGGTTTATACATAATGTAATATGAATCTCATAATTATAATCTCATCATAATTTTATTTGAAATGTAAATTTACCTCGTGGACTTTATCATATACATCTAAGAATATATAAGAAAAAGAATGAATTTAAATAATTGTCACTAAACTACAACCAACTAATTAGCTATAGGGCATAAATTGATAATATCTCATTTACACTAAGCCAATCGTTTAACTATCTTATACTATATCACCATATGACAATCATCTTACTGGTAAGATAATAACTTAAGATAATGACTTAAAGAGAGAATTCTACAAGATTCTTTATTGTGAGCACTTGTTTAAATCTCACAATTTCATCTTAATTATCATCATAGTTAAAAGAAACTAACTAAAGACATCCTTAGATCTTTAATTAGACCTTAACTCCTTTTATATGTCCAATGGCTCTAATGTTTCACTGTACATTGTAGTCTTGAACAATGTAAGGCTCTATATCAAGTTCATTAAAGAACTTATTGATCAAATTAATCATTTCTGCTAAATGAAAAATGTATTATGACTTAATTAGCAACCATTGCTACATTAGAACCTTTCAAATTTTAAAATGATATTGTTCTAAGTAAAATAGTCCTTAATTAGAATTTACTTCTAAAGTTAAAGTCTGTATAACCTTGAACTCAAATATCAACTCATACATAGAATAATGAATATCTTTAATACTTCACAAGTATCAGATATCTTAAATGCTAAAAACCTTTAGTACATTATCTATATATTTGGACAGGAATATGCAAACAACTTCCGTATCTATCTTTGTAGGTCTAATTATCAAAATTAATTTGTTACCTTTTCATATCTAATAAGTGTACTTCTACAATTATATTTTCAATAATTTAAAATGTGAATCATTGTTTGCTATGAGTTATATGTTTCTATATACTCCCATTGAAAGGACAATTATAATCTAACTAATCTTCTTATGGACATGATAAATTCACAATCATCTAAAAAAACTATTTGAATTTATCATAAAAGTGAACATTTCAATTTCTTGTCTCCTTTTAACTATACATCAAATGTATCAATGAAGGCACTAGTTCTAATTGGATATATTGTCATAAGATCTGAACTTTTCAAATTTCATCATACTCCCACTACTTATCTTGAGAACCATTCTCTTATACGTGTTCATTGAAACAAATCAATGGGTCTGTAAGATTATACCTAACCTTTTGGATATCTCATAACATTTTGTTACCCAATTTAGTTCTAAACTTAATGGATAATGTATACTTCAATCATACATCACATCCTTAACCCATTAACTTTGACTCTTTCAAGGACTTAGTGTTTCATAGCTAATATGAAATCTTGCTAATTAATTTATTAGAAATATTAAAGGTAAGTTATTATACTAGGCATATCTATAGAAGAAATAAACATTGCATCATAAATATCTCATACTGTATTTTCCTCCTTACACAAAATCATACTCTTATAGAATTTAATTATGAAGAAATTCACTAGAGACTCTCATTCGCTATAGATAACTAAGAATTTATATCTCACCACATCGATCTTATCGAAGTGATTTTGCATTTTTAATACTTAATTTTTATGATTAAACAATTTGCAACTTTTCAAATTTTAAATCAATATTTCATTTAATATATATGATTGTATCACATAAAATGATTAGTAATATTAATGAAATATAAGAATCTTCCTTTTATGAATTGCTATTCCATCAAATTTATCACACATAGAAATTTAACAACTTAATACCATCATCATCCTTTCACCAAAGGTTGATTTGGGTATTCTTCAACTTAACAAGTTTCACAAGTTTTATACAATTCATAATCAAAAGGATACATATATCAATTTATGTAACTTTATAATTCTTATTATGTTGATTTAACCAACCATAACATGAAAAGATTGTCTCAATTATCTAATTTTATATTCTTGTCACTTATGTTAAGTCTAGTCTCCTTTAATCAAACACATAAAAATTATTTGCATAAACTTGGATCAACTAATTTTACTTAACAATATATTTCTTATCATGCCTTTAACAATATATTTCTTATCATGCCTTTAACATTATAGTAATGAGGAATATAAATTCGCTATCAAATACTTATAAACATGAATAAGAAATATATATTATCTATATCATATTTTGTATAGGCAAGAAAAGTTGTGCAATCATTTCTTCAAATGATAACTATTATCATTCTATAAAAAGCCTTTATTTGATGTCCAATTTTATACTTTTAGTAGGCTAAATTGAGTGAAATAATTTCATTAGGGTATTATACTTTTCAGCTCTACTTCATGCAACCTCTTATATCTTGCTGTCATGATGTTAACATACATCTTACATGTTGTTATCAAAGTTTATGAGACATTATGCAACTTAAAATGTCAATATGTTATGTCATCTATATGATTTTGACATGTCTCTAAAACATTAACATCAAATCCTTAAATAGTATTAATAGCAAAATTGCATAATGGACATATAACTTTTCTATCTAACATAACTTATGTCCAAGAATTTTGGTTCACTAACTCTTAGTATCAACTATACTAAACAAGGTAAATTCCAATTTGAACAAAAATATAAATGTAAGAAAAGCAAGTAATTGATTATAAGTCATGACACTAAATAAGATTAAGACTTTAATCATGTATTTGGTTACTCTAATTCATTACTATTTGGAAAGATTACTCAAATCTTTCTAGTAGGCTAAGATCCCATTCAAATTTACTTGATCTTGAGTTTGATCAATAAACCAAATAAACTTAAATTAGGTAGATAACAACTTTATCAATCACATCTTAAATGACTCCTAAATCTATTAGGTGACACTTGTCAAAATATATCTTATATGTCATTTCTAACCTTGTTTCTAAATTCATATGATCATGAGGTTGTCAATTCAGATCATATAAATTTAGTTAAGTAGGATCCACTATTATAAGATTAAATATATTTGGGTTAAAGTGGCCTTGAGTTTGCTCAACAAACTTAACAATAAACAAAATTTTGGTTTATTCTTATAATAATGGAAGGCGTTTTCAATATGCACTTAATATTTTAATAAGGGATTCAATTTTATTTGTCTCATCAAACATAAAATTGCAAGTAAAATATTACATACATAAACATACAATTTAACATACATCTAATATACATATCAAGCATATTAATAAAGTATGCAACTTATGCATTCAAAATCAAATTATACACATAAAATATCAAGCTTCGTTTGATTCTAGTTATTGATCGTCATATTCTAAAATAATACTTCCAACTTTTTAAACAAAATTTAATTAGATTAAACCAATTGATTCCTTAAATAAATTAAATTCCTATTCCAAAATAGAAACTTAATTTTATTTGAAAACAATTATCAAACATAATTGGAAACTATTTCCAATTATCTTAACTCCTTTTAAAAAATTAACTAAAAACAATTTTCAATAAATTATATTTCTTTCTTATCATAATTTAGGGAAAACTCCTTTAAAAATTTAACGAGTAACAAGTTCTAATTCACTTAGAAAAATATTTCCAATCTAATTAGTAATTTTTTTCCTTAATTAGAATAGTATTTTCTAAGTTTTAAAGGAAACTAGTTTCAAAATTAAATAAAACACTTTTCATTTAATTAAGAAAGTCATTTATATTATTTATTTAGAGATCATTTATTAATTAATTGGAAATTTTTTCTTTAATAAATTAGAAAACTATTTTTAAACTATTAAAGAAAACTCAATTTTCTTAATTATTAAATGAAAACACATTTCAAAATTTAATCAAGAAAAATATCTTTTTAATGATTCAAGAAACTAATTATTCATAAATAAAGAAATAATTTTTAAATAAATTCGAAACAAATTAAGTCATAAATTTAATTTATCTCGATCAAATTGAAATTAATAAATTTAATTAAGAAAATCTTTCTTAATTACTTAGGAAAACACTTTTCTTAATTTTAAGGAGTCTAATTAAAGATTAATTTCAATCTAATTAAAAATAGTTAGTTTTAACTTTGGAAACAACATTTCTAAAATTTAAATATGAATCAATTTAATTATTTATCTAAATCATATTAAGAAAAGTAATTATTTTAATTTTGGAATTAAATTTTAATTTTAAAACAATTTTTGAATTATGTTTTGTATAAATTTTAATTTATTCAAGTTTAAAATATATCATCCTATACTTGAAAATTAATTTTGATAGGATTGGATTAATCATATCCCCAAACAAGCCTTTAATCTAAGTTACGGAATATCCTATTCCAACCAGAAAATATCTTATTCCAATTGACAAACAACCATTACTCTAGCCATTGGATAGTCTTATTATTGTAACCAAACAACCCGTATTCAAGTGTTAAGTTTAGGCAATTCCACTTCCAGACAACCTCATTCTTGGTCAAGGTGACACTCACCTCGTTTGGTTATAAGGTGTCTTCTTCGTAAACGTAAAGCAAGAAAGCTGTCCAGGGTAACCCGTCGCTGCCGCTGCCACTTGATGTTCAGCCATACTCCAATCTACTACAGAAGCCAACTTCTGGCGTCCTGTCCCACCACTGGATGCCACAGCCACATGCCTATCACCACCCATCGCGTCTAACAACTGCGTCTGCTCATTGACTACAGATAGTACTGGCCCGCAGACGGACTGGGTTCAAATTTGTGGGGTGTCTTGCTGGTATCTCTGGTAGTGGCGCAACAGGAGCATCTTTGACCCAAATTTTATTTGGCCGACCGCTGGTATCCGACTAGTCATGGATTATATCTCGTGGATTGGCATAGTGAGCAACGTGTCTGAGCAAGTTATAGGCGAGCAGAGAGTGCCTGTTGGTAACTCCATCTGATGGACACCACCTTCTGCTGGCTGGGTCAAACTGAATACGGATGGTGCAGTCCACCATGAGTCTAACGTCGCTACTACGGGTGGGCTAATTAGGGATACCCATGGTCATTGGCGCGGTGGCTTCCTGACGCATTTTGTCGGGTGTTCGCCCTTGACTGCTGAACTCTGGGGCGTCCATGCTGGATTCAATTTGGCATGGACACTCGGCTATCGCCGTGTTGTCCTTGAAGTGGATGCGTTAGAGGTCATCAACATTCTATCCTCTTCGAAAATGCCTCTGATGGAGTCTCTTTTTCCTTTGGTGCAGGATACTCGCGCCTTAAT
>JAOQMS010094964.1:0-19200 GCA_027563885.1 Erythroxylum longipes | reverse complement strand
GGAAAAATGATTTCTTAAAAGTTTTGAAATTTACCGTTTCTCCAAATATAGCATGCTTTCTTTTTCCGATCCAACACCAATTAAGTGAAAAAAAGAAAATAAGGTGGTGGAAGTTTTGAGGAAGTGAATAAAAGCCATTAGATGGCAGATTGCTGACATTCGAGGAATAAGCCCAAATGTTTGTATGTGTTGAACAAACTTAGAGGAAGGATGTAGAACGGTGCCAGAGCATCAACGGAGACTAAACCCTAATATGAAGGATGTGGTCAAGAAGGAGATCATAAAACTCCTAGATGTAGGGATAATTTACTCAGTGCAATACATACCTAAGAAGGGATGAATGACGATGATTGAGAGTGAAAGTGGAGAAGTAATTTCAACTAGAACAGTCACGAGGTGGAGAGTATGTATAGACTGTCGTAAACTCATCTCAATGACTAAGAAAGATCACTTTCCTCTCCCATTTATAGACTAAATGATAGAAAAGGTAGTTGTCCATTCATTTTATTGCTTTTTAGATGGATATTCAGGCTATAATCAAATTTTTATCTACCCTGATGATCAGGAGAAAACTACATTCACCTATCCTTATGGAGGCTTCGCATAAAGACGGATGCCTTTAGGACCTCGCAACGCTCTAGCAACATTTCAGAGGTGCATGATGTCAATATTTGCTGACATGATAGAGGATATAATGGAGGTGTTTATGGATCACTTTTCAATGTTTAGAGATTCCTTTGATTCATGTCTAACTAATTTGGATAAAGTTTTTCAAAGATGTGAAGAATCACACTTAGTACTGAATTGGGAGAAATGTCACTTCATGGTGCAAGAAGGGATCTTTTTTGGACATAAGATCTCATATCAAGGATTCAAAGTTGACAGAGTGAAAACGGAGGTAATAGAAAAACTTCCACCCCCAAGCAATGTCAAAGGAGTACGAGGATTTTTAGGCTATGCAGGATTCTACCAATGGTTCATCAAGGATTTTTCGCAAATTACGCGACCTTTGACCAACCTCTTAGTTAAGAATGTGCCCTTCGTGTTTGATGATAAGTGTATGTCTACGTTCAACACTTTAAAAGAGGCATTAATATCAGTGCCAATTCTATCACCACCAGCCTGGACACTTCCTTTTGAAGTTATGTGCAATGTGAGTGACCAAGCCATAGGTTACTTGTAAGGCCAAAGGAAAGATAAAAAATTGCATGCAATCTACTATGCTAGTAAAACTTTGGCAGGACCCCAACTGAGCTAAACCACTACAGAAAAGGAGTTACTCGCAGTGGTGTACACGTGTGATAAGTTCCGACGGTACCTTTTGGGTTCAAAGGTAATTATATTCACTGACTACGTGGTACTAAAATGCCTTTTCAATAAGAAGGATGCAAAACCAAGGCTTATTAGATGGGTGGTACTTTTGCAAGAATTTGATTTAGAGATGAGAGATGAAAAGGGAGCAGAAAATGTGGTTGCAGACTACTTATCCAAACTTAAGTGAGGGGAATGCAAGCCAAGTAAGGACATTAAAGAAAATTTTCTCGATGAAACTCTGATGTTACTCGAGAGCTTAACTACTTCATGGTTTGCAGATATCACTGACTATGTTGCCAGTGGTAAATTCCCATCAGATCTCTCGTACTAGTAGAGGAAGAAATTTTTGCATGACTGTAATTGATATATATGGGTTGAGCCAACCTTATATAGAGTTTGTACAGATGGATTAATGCGACATTGTGTTCTAGACGAGGAAATGTTTGACATCCTTAAGCAATGTCATGAAGGGTAGTATGCTGGGGATTATGGGGCCAACAAAACGGTAGCTCGAATACTAGAGAGTGGATTTTAGTGGCCGCAGTTATTTAAAGATGCATAGACCTACATGGCATAATGCGATTGATGTCAGAGGATAGGTTACATCTCCAAAAGGGATGAAATGTCGTTATCTAATATTCAAGAGGTAGAGGTCTTCGATGTCTGGGGCATTGACTTTATGGGTCCATTCCCATCATCAATGGGGAACATGTACATTCTGGTGGGAGTTGATTATGTTTCGTGTTGGGCTGAAGTGATAGCATCTCCAACCAATGATGGGAAGATTGTCCAAAAGTTCATTAAACGACTATTTAACCTGTTTGGAGTGCCACGTACAATAATAAGTGA
This sequence comes from Erythroxylum longipes, assembly GCA_027563885.1. Classification (NCBI taxonomy): domain Eukaryota; kingdom Viridiplantae; phylum Streptophyta; class Magnoliopsida; order Malpighiales; family Erythroxylaceae; genus Erythroxylum; species Erythroxylum longipes. The sequence goes on along the minus strand of JAOQMS010094964.1, from coordinate 17,037 downwards.
TGGCGGTGCACATTTTTGTAATAGATCTTTTGATGCTCTTCTAAAAAGATATGGAGTGCACAACTGAGTTGCTACACCTTACCATTCACAGACTAGTGGCCAAGTGGAAGTTGTTAATTGAGAGCTAAAACGAATCCTAGAGAAGACAGTGAAAAAGTCTTTGAAAGATTGGGCAACTACGTTAGATGATACTTTATGGGCCTATAGGACAACATTTAAAACACCCATTGGAACAACTCCTTATAGACTCGTGTACGAGAAAGCTTGTCATTTTTCGGTCAAATTAGAACATAGAGAATACTGGGTGATTAAAGCATTAAATTTTGAGTGGAAGCAAGCCGGTAAAAAGAGACTTGTACAACTGGACGAGCTTGAAGAATTTCGTTTCAATGCTTACGAGAATGCCAAACTTTACAAGGAAAAAGTTAAGAAATGGCACGATGATCGTCTCAAGCAAAAGGAATTCAAAGTAGGAGACACTGCTCTACTATATAATTCCCAGTTGAGGCTATTTCCAGGAAAGTTAAAGTCTTATGGTTATTCAAGTCTTTGATCATGGAGCTCTAAAATTAGAAAATGCTAACAAGGAGACTTTTAAGGTTAATGGGCATCGACGTAAGCTGTATCTTGGAGGAACAATTCCCAAAGATAAGAAAGTGATTTCCTTGTCTCCAAACAATTGAAAATGCCTTCCTAAACGAAAGGTCAAGCTAAGGACCCTAAAACAGTAAATTTAGATTTTGTTTGAAAAGTTAGGGATAGTTAGATTAGTTTCAATAAAACGTGAGTGAGGTATACGAACTCTCACCTCTGACACCGTCACCACCTCCATCCCCTTGAGATTTTTGTCTAACCTAAATTAATTTTTCGTTCCTAAATTAGACTTCATTTTTATTTTGTCCTTATATTTATATTTATTATATTTATTTTATTTTTTATTGTTCATTTTATCTGTTCTTCCTTACTTTAATTTTTGTCTTTACCTTTTGTTTATGTGCTTGTGTGTACTTCCTTCTCACATTGAGGATAATGTGTTGTTCAAGTGTGGTGAGGGGATTGTATGTTTTATATTGAATGTGATTTGCATACCGTATGATGGTATTAGGTTACATTGTGTGAAGTGCGTGAATGTGTCAATGTTTTAGATTGAGTGAAATTTATTTAATTTTGGACATAGTCTATTAGGTTATGAATGATAAGCCTGCGAAATTAGTGAATTAGGGGGTCTTTCAATGAATATACAGCCTAATTAAGACATAGTGTCAATTTAACACCCTCTAGATTATCACATTCATTCATTATTTGAGGTCTTTTAGGTTAGGTAGCTTAACTAGCATTTTTTCATGAAAATGAATAGCCAAAAGCAATAAGGTAGGTAATAATTAAAAAAGAGTTTTATTTAATAAATTACTATTCCGCTTGGGTTATGAATAGCTATTAGCCAGTTGAAAACGTGATGTAGTTGAGTAACTGAATTGACACACATCATAAATGGTGCCTTTGTGTAAAAAGGCTATAATGACGTTTCAACTAAGCTATTTAATAAAATGACTTAGTTAAGTAACCGGATCGACATTCATTACAAATGTTTGCCTCCGAGTAAAAGACTAAGTCTGAAAAAAATGTGTGTTTTCTAATAAAAACCTATCGAACTTGTAATACGTTGAATTTTCATAAAAAATGTACTTAGGAACAGTGACCAAGTCTGAGGAACCAAAAAATCATTACTGTGTGTGTACAATTAAAAAGGGTAAATAAATTAACACTTAGGTCTTGATTAAGTTGTACATTTAATTCAAGCCTTTAGACACATTTTTTTTGGTTAATGGTTTGACATAATTGAAGGATTATGTTTTAGGTTAAATTTATTTCATGAAGTCAGAGCCATAACCTCATTATTGCATTGTGTGTTATGTGTTTTTACATGTTTTGTTGTTTTGTTTGCTTGAGGACAAGCAAACATTTAAGTGTGGGGATATTGATAGTTGTGTAATTGCATGTGTTTTAGGGTTGAATTTGTTATTTATTTAGTGTGAATTTGAGTGGTATGTGTGCATTTAGGGTGTAATTATGTTAGTTTGTGTGTTTTAGTGTTTTTATGGGTTAGATTAAGTCTTTGAGCTTAAATGTTATATTTTGAGGTGCCGTGATGCATTTGTTATTGTTTCAGGTTAAATAGGGAAGAATGGCGAAGATTCGAGGAGTTTCGACCCAAAGCCATAGGCCACGATCGTGACAGAGAAGGAAGAGCCAGCAACAACTAGGCCACGATCGTGCATGACAGGCCACAATCGTGCATGGTAGGCCATGATCGTGATAGAGAGCATCAAGTCAGGCCACGATCGTGCATATTGGGCCACAATAGTGACAGAAAGGTTAAACAGCAGGCCATGATCGTGGCAGACAGGGTCGCAATTGTGCCTTACGTCAGGCTGACAAAAAACTCAATTTTCGTGAGATTTTGTGGACTATTTCGACCCCAACTTCAACCTAGGGCTTCCACAGAATAAATAGAACATGATGTGATAGCCACTAGGAGTTTTTGGGAGAGCCTAGAAAGTCTTCATTCCACCAATTTTGAGAAAATCCTAGAGAGAGATCAAGAGATTGAGGAAGGAGACGAAGGAAGAGAGACACAAAGATGAGCTAGAAGCGACGTACTTCCTGGAATAGGTGGTTTCTCGCTGTCGCTGTTCCCGACAGTATTTTCCATTTATTTCAGTTTTATTTATGTATATAATTGAAATAGGTGTTGAGAATAGTTACGTTGAATGTTGAGTTATGTTTATACTCACCTTCGGATTTTGACTATTGAGATTAATGAAGTTTTCTCGATTTTGTTTTTATTGATTTGATTGTGATTTCAATTTTGTTAATAATTCGGCAACAAACTGAGAGGGTGAACCGGGTAAAAATCATTAATGTGGGCTAACAAGAGTTAGGTGAATTGATAGATAGATAATTGAATCAAACTGATAGAGTCTTGTAACGAAAGATCGAGCATAGATTCCCCGTAGCTTAATAGACAATTTTAAAAATAATTTAGGTTTTAGGCCAACTGCGAATCGAGAGATCGTATTTTTCATAATTTGAATTAGGGATTATCCATTAGGGTTAAGAATTATAACTCAAGAGAGAGTAATTCACCTTAGGATCATCTAGACCTATTAATTCAATAATTGTATAACTGGTTAGATTTTCCTAGTTTCGAATTAAAATCTCCTTTCTCTCACTTGATGATTTCTAGGTTAATTTTGGGTTGGGTTGTGTGATTGCTATTTTGTTACTCCTTGGCAATTTAAATTCTCATTTTTGATTATTGATTGATTAAATTTCTGCATTAGTTAATTGTTTAGAATTATTGTATTTTAGGGCAAGCTTAGATTTAGGACTAGTTAACTTTCCTTGTGGGATCGACACTTTAGGTACTATGCGAACGACTCGTGCACTTGCAAAATTTACCAAGGCTATAAATAGTAAAACTTAGCGCGTATAACCTTGTGAACAGCAAGGAATATCCAGAGACTCTTAAATTTAAGAAAATCAATGGTAGAGGCAATTTAGAGTTGTCTTTGATTTATATCACATACCAATGTAGATTCCCAAGAAAAAAGAAAATTTGATCGGAAGTCAACTGGGAGAATCTTTAAGAGGAGGGATCATGAAGAGATCATGTTTAATAATATAAAAAATCCATTGAGATATGACATATGCAATGAAATAATTTATACCTTGTAGATAAACAGTGAAATTGAACTAGATAAATATCAAGATCTTCCTCAATTGGGAAATGGAATTGATGAACAAGTAGTTATGAATCCTACATCTAAAAAGTTAGATAATGAGCTTTTAGATCAATTTTATGAGCAGAAGGTAAAACTTAAAACTATAGCTAGTGATAAGTCCAGGTCGATCCCACAGAGTGTGTAAAGCTAGAGAGTGTGTGTAAAGCTTTTACAATAAAAATAATTAGTGTTTAGGATACTGGGGGGGGGGGGTTGAAGTTGCTAAAGAAAATAAAGTGAAATTAAATTAACAAAAAAATCAAACCAAATAGTTAAAAATGATAAAATTGATGAATGCGTTTCAGAATTTGGTTCTCAGTTCAATCTCAGCCTACACACAAATAAGCATACGTCAATGTCTTGTTATTCTCATACCTTTCCAAGTAGCTATTAATCATAGGTTAACAACAACCTCTGTTAACTCTAGTTCTCCCTTAGATTGTGTTTAATTAAAACAAGCTTTTTAACTAAACCTAGCTATCAAACAACCTAGAAAAATATCTCTAGATTTAGTTGGATAGTTGCATTACGAATAAGGAAAATAAACTAATCTATGTAACAAACACACAAGCTTGGATCACTTAACCTATATTGCGTTATTCCTAATGATTTAGCATCGTTAGTTACCATAAATGAATCTTGACACCACTATTATGCATTGTATTTAAGATTTTAGTAATTGGCTTACATAAAAACAATCCAATAGAGCATTAAGTTCATTCTTACACAACACCCAATTCAATAAACATAAGATAACATAAACAATACCCAAGGGAGAAAGAACACAATACACAATGAAGAGATGCCCAAAACGTGTCTTTGACTTCGATCAATATTATGAGCTAAAGGTAACATGTTGTGACATTATACAAAATAACTAAACTTAAAACTATAGCTAGTGATAAGTCTAGGTCGATCCCACAAATAGTGTGTGTAAAGATTTTATAGTAAAAATAATTAGTGTTTAGGATAATGGGGAGGGGATTGGTTGAAATTGCTAAAGAAAATAAAGTGAAATTAAATTAACAAAAAAGTCAAAGCAAATAGTTAAAAATGATAAAATTTATGAATGGGTTTCAGAATTTGGTTCTCAGTTCAATCTCGACCTACATACAAATAAACATACTTCAATGTCTTGTTATTATTATACCACTCCTAGCAACTATTAATCGTTGGTTAATAAAAACCTCTGTTAACCCTAGTTTCCCCTCAAATCATGTTTAGTTAAAACAACATCTTTGACTAAACCTAGCTATTGAACAACCTAAAACAAGTTCTATAGATTTAGTTGGATAGCTGCATTACGAATAGGAAAAAAAATACCAATCTAGGTAATAACCACTCAAGCTCAGATCATTAACCTATGTTACATTTTTCCTAATGATTTTGCACCATTAGTTGCCAAAAATGAATCCTGACACAACTATTATATATTGTATTTAAGATTTTGGTAGTGGGTTTACATAAAAATAATCCAATACAGCATTAAGATCATTCTTACACAACACCTAATTCAATAAACATAAGATAACATAAACAATCCCCAAGGGAGAAAGAACACAATACACAATGAAGAGATGCCCAAAATGTGTCTTCGGCTTTCACCTTGAAACTGAAATGGGGAAGCCTAGCTCTCAATGGGTCTCTAAAGAGTTCGGGCTCTGCCCCTCTTTTTCTTTAAAACCAATCCATATGTTTAGTAGCTCAAATTTTGTTTTATAATAAAAGTTAGGTTTTAAGGATTTGATACACAGTCGTGTATCAAACCATGAATGATAAGAAATCTACCTAAATTGTGACTGTATATGGTTGGCTACACGATCTTGTATCCAACCATGTAAGTTAAAAATTATCTTCCCATTGTGTATACTGGCGTGTGAATAGATACACAATTGTGTATATTCTAGATCATCTTAAAAACTTTATTTCTTTGAATTTTCTTGTCTCATCTTCATCGCATTCCTTCTCCTTCTTATTCCAAAATGACAATTAAGTGTGAACATCGAGAGGATAAATCAAAGAATGTGCTTTTAACTCATTTTAGCTCTTATGCTTCCAAGTTGTACCTAAAATCAAATATAAGCTAAAATGAGTTTCTTAAACATTTCATAACATTAATCATTAAGTGAAATGGAATAAAGGGCCATCAATTAAGTACATATTAATTTCCCTCACACTTAGCTTTTGACCATCCATGAGTAAAACAATAAATTCAAAGTCACAAACCAAAAAACTTACTCATTTTCCATATTTCCCAAGAATAGATAGTCATAAGCAAAGATGAATAACTTTCAAAACCATGGTACGAACAAAACATTAAATGCTTTTACTTATGATCAATCAACAATCATTACCTTTATAAACTAAGCAATCTAGTGGTATAATTTGACAAAATGTGTTTAAGAATAAGATAAATCTATAGGTACACTAAAACACCATTCATGATCATGAAATTCCACAACTTTACATATGATTTCATTCCTCCACCACTAGGATTCACATGCATAATCATGAATCAAATCACTTTTCAAGGTTGTAATGGAGGTAAGTGTTAAGGTGAGATGTATTTGGATAGTGTAGTGTAAAAGCATCAAAGCTAGTGAAACAAGAAAACACTCAATGGAATATCAAGTGCAAAAACTAACATTCACTCAAAACTAGGTACCATCATTTATGATTAATGCAAAAACTATGTTCCACATCTTAGTTAATCCCTCACATCATAAACAATATGAAATATAACCAATTAGAAGGATTCACTCATACAATTGATAATAAACAATATATTATAACCATAAGTGGTGATCCTTTAAAACAATATCTACCTCGTATGCATCATACTCAATTCACCCATTCCATACAACTTTAGAATGAAAAACTACTCATGAATAACTTTGCAAAACAATTGCACTTCCTCCTTGATACTTTTATTTAAACATATTTTCTTTCTTTCCATTTTCTTTTTATTTTTCTTTCTTTTTTTCCATTTTTTGAAAAAAATTTGAGAGAAGCTACATCAACAATGGAATTCATTGATAAGATATAAAATGACATTCCAATTATTATAATAAACCCATATATATGCACATCCCCACACTTATACTTTTACACATCCACAATCATGAACAATCAACAAATGCTCCACAAGATTTAAAGCTTTTGTAGGACATTTGGTCAGGTTTAAGGCATGTAATGTGGTTAACACAAAAAGAAAAGGAAAATAACGCTCAAAGGGGCTTAACAAAGGGAAAATTCATATTAATAGGTAGGTTATTAGCCTAATGGAGCTTATGAAACAAAAAAATGCCTATATCATTTCCATGTTAACTTATGTGATAAAAATATGATTTTGAATAGAAAATCAAAGCAAAATTAGGATGTATATGTCACAAGGTTAACATATAAACAAAAGACAATGAGGCTGATATGGATGTGTCAGTTTATAAAGGCTCAAAATCTCATTGACTTGTGTCTGCCATTAGCTATTACTCTTCTAAAGATAATGTATATTGACCAATCATAAGAGTAAAATTACATTCTCAAGTTGTCATGAATTTTCTAGTTAATTCACTATCTAATTATGATTATATAGTCTTAAAAGCAATAGAAAAAGAGAAAATGTTTATTTTTTGTATTAATTCTCTCTCTTTTTGTTCGAAGACTTAAAAAACACGTAAAAAACAAACAAAATAAAAAATACTATGCATATCCTAACAAATGCGAAAATGTAAAGGAAAGAAATAAACTTCTCTTGGGTTCCCAAGAAGCCCCTTTGTTTATTATCACTGGCTCGACTCTTTGTTTTCCTCATCATATGAAAAAGTTCTCTGCTCTAGTTTCAATAGGACGGGTCCTAAGTTGTTGACCACTCACACTCAACATCTTTCCTATCTTCAAACTCTTAATCTCTACTAAGTTCCCGCATTCTTGGAATATCTTCAATATCTCTTCACCCTTTCCCTCTTTGTTTAATTTCTCTACCCTGCTAGAAAAAGGTGAAGGGTTAGTCTTAACGACAATTAGGTACTTAGTACTCACCTTTGAGCTAAATGTTATGTCCTTTTCTCATTCGAGTTCCTTCTCCATTTCTTCTTCACAAGAATCCCTTGAGTAGTCATCTCAAGATTCTCAAGCTCCTTTCCACTCTGTAAGGTTTTCACACTAATGTTCCTTGGGTGCACTTTGAGTTGAGATGGTTACTTCTCTTCACTTTATGATACTAGGTAGTTCATAGTTCCTACCATCTGATCCATCTAACTTACTAAGGTTGGGAATCTAGACATTGCATCTTACTGGAATTGTTTCACATCCTAATAAAATGTGGAGTATTAGCAATAATAACCTTAACTAAGTCTTTTAGAGATGTACCTGAATTTTGCTGGCTCTCTAAATTTTGGACGCTAAACCTTGTATCTTACGAAAATTGCTTTACATTCTACTAGAAATGTAGAGTATTAGTAGCAATAACATTAACTAAATCTTCCAAAGGTGCCCTTGAGTTAGAGTAGGAGGCTTTTGGCCTATTTGTGAATTGTTGTGCATCCTGCAGTAGCTCGTCTAGGAAATAGTCTTGTTGGCTATTCCCTCCATAATTAAAGTTTGTATGATCACTCCAAACTTTGTTATAGGATTGGGAAAATGAGTTAGAGGAAAAAGTTCCACCAATAGCATTGATAATATCCAGTAGTGACTTGCTCACTTCACGAGTCCTTTTTACACACAAAAATAAACAAACATGGAAAGATAAAGAAATCAATGTAAAAAATAATTATAAACAAATATATACAAACACCATTTAAAATCAAAAACTAAAACTAAAGGTCCACACTCCTTAACAACGACGCCAAAATTGGTAGAGCGTAATAACACTAAACAAAATAATTAAACTTAAAAATATAGCTAGTGATAAGTTTAGGTCGATCCTACAGAGAGTTTGTGTAAAGCTTTTGTAATGAAAATAATTAGTGTTTACGATATAGGGGGGATTGGTTGAAAGTGCTAAAGAAAACAGAGTGAAATTAAACTAAGGAAAACAAATCAAAGCAAACAGTTAAAAATATGAAATTGATGAATGGGTTTCCAAATCTAGTTTTTAGTTTATCTCGACCTACACACAAATAAGCATACTTCAATGTCTTGTTATTCTCAAACCTCTCCAAGCAGCTAATAACTGTAGGTTAACAATAACCTCTATTAACTCTAGTTCTCCCTTAGATCGTGTTTAATTGAAACAAGCTCTTTAACTAAACCTAGCTATCAAACAACCTAGAAAAATCTCTCTACATTTAGTTGGACAATCTATGTAATAAACACACAAGTTTGGATCATTTAAGCTATGTTATGTTATGCCTAATGATTTAACACCATTAGTTGCTATAAATGGACCCAAACACAATGATTATGTATTGTATTCAAGATTTTAACAATGGGTTCATACATAAACAATCTAATGAGAAAAAGAATAATGATCATTCATACATGAATACCCAAGTCAATAAGCTTAGGATAACCTAAATAATCCTTAGAGAGAGAAAGAACAATAAACATAATATAAATACAACCAATGCACACTTTGGTTTGGATTTCACCTCGAAATTGGAATGGGAAGGGCTAGCCCTCCATAAGTCTCCAAACAGTACATGCTTTGGCCCTCATTTTCTCCCAAAATCGATCCATATTATGTTTATTTGCTCAAATGTCATTTTATTAAAAAGTTAGGGATATGAGGAGATACACTGATTGGTAAATGACCATGTATCAAACCATGTCTGAAAAGAAATCACCCCAAATTGTGACTATATTATAATGTATATACGGTCATATATATTCATGATTATCTTGAAAGCTCCATTTTTATGTATCTAACTATGTAATTCAAAAATTATCTTCCGAATGTATATACAACTGTTTATATTCTAGATCATCCTAAAAGCTTCATTTCCTTGGATTTTCTTATCCCATCTTTACCCTAATCCTTCTCTTTCTTGTTCCATAATGACAATTGAGTGTGAACATCAAGAGGATAACTCAAAGAATGTGCTTTTAACTAACTTCAGCTCTTATAATTCCAAATTGTACCTAAAATCAAATACAAATCAAAATGAGTTTCTTAAAAATTTCATAGCATTAATCACTAAGTATTATAGAATAAAGAATAATGAATTAAGCACATATCGGCTGAGTTAAAAACTAGTGATAGAAGATTATTCTAAAATTCTTAATTTATAGGAAACGTTTACCACTTAATAGTAATGTTTACCCCTATGTTGAGGAGATCAGGTAAGAAGGAACCATGTCTATTTATATCAATCCTTCTATATAATGTTAGGGGATTAAAGAAACTTAACAAAAAATAGGTTGTTAGGATTATATATAAATAATAAATCTATTAATCACTAGCATTTTGAGAATTAAAATCAAAGAAAAAAATTTAAAAACCTTTGTTCATTCATAACGATTCGATCGTACGTACCAACCATATAGCACATCATAATAGGAGAATTCTTGTGTCTTATAACCTTAACTTTATAAAGGTGACCTATCACTTCTTTAATGCTTAAGTAGTTCATATCTATGCTATTATAAAAATGAATGGTCATATAGTTTGCATAAGCCTTATGTATGCATATAACCTTCGTTTTTAAAAGAAGTCCCTTTTTGTAGACCTATATACTATGTCTATAAGGATAAATAAGCATTGGATAATCATAGGTGACATTAGTTAAATCCTTTACCCTTCTAAATCTTAAGGTGAAATGACTTTAAACCACTTTGTACTGATTCCATGAATTTATTAAACAATTTGGAGGTTACAGAGCTTAGTTACAAAAGAAATAACCTCACTTAGTCCAATAAGTAGTAATGGAAATGGTTTCTTAGAAGGTAGATTGATAAAGCCCAGGTAAACCAAAAATGGCTAATCAAATTCTATAGGAAAAAAGCTATTTTCAAATAGCCCTTAATATTAAATCACTCGCTTATAAAGGTACTTGATGTGTGTCGTAGCTTATATAACACCATTTAGATTTTTTAACTTCCTATACAAATAAAAAGGCTTCTAAAATGTAGATAAAGCTAGAATGAGCCAAAATGTTAGTTGATTTGAATAGTTTAATTGTGTTAAGAAGCTTAATCAAGTTAAAGATAATAATAAAAATTTATATAAAAATCTTCTAAAAGCTACAGTTTGGACATAAAGGAAGCTAAAAGGACCTTAGATTTAACATGAAGAAAATTCTCTAAGAGTCTAAGGAATGAAAACTTCATAATTGAGAAAAAACAAGCTCAAAAGAACTACATTAGTGCCTTGGACGCTTATCATTCAGTTTTGATACAAAAGTGCAAAAACTTATAGCTATAAGAAGGAGATAGGTGCTCAACTTTTTTCTTCAATGAAATCTTGAGTATGAGGATTATTAATAAGATTAGTTGTCTTAGTAATGACTCTAATGTGAGAGTTTGGGGATAGATGAACATTAAAGATCTAGTTTTTAAATACTTCAGAGAGTTCCTGGCTACTAGCTCAGCCTAACTCATCAGTCGGGCTCCTGAACACTTGGTGGGTGTCAAATCTAACAAATAATAAAAACCAAAATTTATAAATACATTAGAAAAATGGCATACATACAGATTTAGACTATGTTATTCTTTTTATCAAACAAAAAATAAAAATAAAAAGGAGGGTTTTACAACAAGAGAATAAAATGAAAATAAGACTAAAGAAAGATATGCAATAAAATAATGAGAAAATTCAATATACCAAAATAACTTATCAAAGGAGTAGTTTCCATTCATCTCTACAGTTAATCAATAATGAAAAAATAAATTATCCTACACTTAAATAAATTTGTTATAGTTATAGATATGACGTAACAACCAATCTCTCCTAACCATTTTTATAACTAATATTTGATCATTACTATTTCCGTTACTAATGAATATTCCTAGGAATATTCATAGGATTGTATCTGGTAGTATTATTACAATTTAGAAAGACCCAATTCTAACCAATAAACTTAAGATGCTTGGTTCATTTAAATTAGATTATCTACTTCCATCAATATTAGTCGAATGCTTTTACCGAATCGACTATATTGATATCCAATACGATTAGAATAAACATACAATTATGGATTTGTTATCCTAAATGGGAATATATTATTACATCAATAAAAAATAGAAATTTGCATCAATCTATAAAACAATTGTAAAAAATGTAAAAAACCATAAATATTAAAGAATAAAAAATAAAAAATAGTTAGATCATATAATTTTTCTGGATGAACTTTGACTATTCTTTAATTAGATTTAAAAAACTAGCCAAGGATCATAGTTTTGATCTTCCAACAATACTTGAGAATATTGTTGTTATATGTTCCTTCTAGGGGGTGGGGGGCACAACATTTTGTTTTAAAATGAAAATAATAAGAGGGGAGGATAATAATGGAAGTTGGTAATCCCCTTTTGTAAAAGTTAAGAGTCTTAAACTCAAACCGAAACTAACAATCCTTAAACATATGTTAAAATTCATATGCCCTCGCGTGCTGATGCCTTATGACTTTTTATAGGTCATACACTTTGATGTCTCTTTTCTTCTCTCCATTGAACTTTTCCTCCCAATTGGTGATCAATTAAGCTCCAAATCATTAAAAATATAAAGAAGACAAAATACTCATTTGGAAGAGCATAATTCCTTCAAAAATTAATGGAATTAAAATTAGAATTATGTATAATTTGAGCATTATCAAATTTTCCACACAACAAGCCATTGCTTGTCTTTAAGAACTAAGAATAGTAAAGTAACAAAAAGAACAAGTGACAACGCACCATAAGAAATAAATGTAGTCAATACTTAAGCAACACAAAACATCATAATCAGGCTTTATAAGAAACAAGAATAACAATTAACATAACATTCATTTAAAAATAGAGGCAAAAGATTTGGTGAATTAACTTAAAGAATTTAACTCATATTGGTTAGGTGTTTAAGGTCAAGTGTTCCACTCATACTCTTCTTATGAGAATGAACTACCATAAGCTTGTTAAATACATCAAATCCTATTTATATTATATGTATGAATAAATCAAGAGGACTTTAGTCGTGGGTTGTAATAAAGTTGCGGTCATGGTGAGAATTTTTATTTCTTTCTTTTGGTAGACATAAACATATGATGATCAAGTACACATCCATTATTAATTTTTTCCCATCAATCCCACTCAATACTAAATACACCAATATGATGTATAAAGTAAACCTCTACACCTATTCTAACCACTCTCCTGAAAACCACTAATTAAGAAATTCAAATACTTTACCAATCTTACGATTATATATAGGTATAGTTAGGACTTGGTTGATTTTTGTGGGTTATAAATATTGAAAGAAAAGGGAGTAATTAAGGCTCAAAAAGGGCTTATCAGCATTAATGCATTTTGTAGGCTAAAAAAATAAAGAAGACCTTAATCATTTTTCTTGTACACATATATCAATGTAATCTTGATATACCGCACTACAAGAAAAATAAATATTGCTATGGATTTTGCAATCTATTGGCTCAAAAACTCAATGGGTCTAATTGAAATTATCAATTCACTATACTGCTCTTTCAAAATCAATCATCACAATAAGCCATCACTAACATCTCAAGTTAACTTATAATCAATATGTGTCACTTTCATACTTAATTAATTTATTACTATGGCTTGCATTACAAAAAAAAGTATTAAAACATAAAAATAAAAGAAATAAACACATATATGAATCAAAAAGAAAATAAACAAAAACAATGAGATGCAAAATGAAAATTACTTTTTTGAAATTCTAAAACACTCTCCCCTACACCTAAACCTATCATTTACCTCAATGTTAAAGAATAAGAGAATTAAGGGTAGATAAAATACTCCCGTTAGGGTTAGGATGACGAAATAGAGAATTATTGATATGTTCTTAATTGATTATGAATTTATTCCATAACAGTTAGTGATTATTTGCTAGGAAAATGCTTAGGATACTCACTTTAGTTCATATTTGATTTTAGGCACAATTCAAAAGTGAAGAGGATAAAGTCAGTCGAAAGCATTATAATTAAGTCATTTTCTAAAGGATCATAGTCACTCATCTTCATATGACAAGAAAAAGAAGATTAGAGCAACAAGAAGACAAGAAAATGCCAAGAAAGAGGAGATATATGTTGAAAATAGAAAGAAGATTAGGGCATAAGATGTTCACGACCATATATGAGGTTGCATGGGCGTGAGATGTGAGACACTCTCTCATGCCCATACAACACTAGCACATCATAATGTTATGCAAAATAAACTAGACCTACTACTATAGTAATGATGAGTCTAAGTATATCCCACAGATAGTGTTCGATTTGCTTTTGAATGAAAATAACTCGTATTTAGATTATGAGGGGCCGGGGGGGGGTGTTGTTTGGTTTGAAATAAGAAAATAAAAAACTAAGCTAATGAAAACAAATTAAATAAAACATCTAAAAATGATGGAAGTGATGAATTCGTTAGGAGTCCGGTTCTTTGGTTTAATCTTGGCCTACAAACAAATTAAACATAGTTAATTAAATTGTTGTTCTTTTACCTCTCCTTGAACTATTGTTCACAGAGTAACAACAAGCTCTGTTAATCCTGATTTTCCCTTAGGTTATGTTTAATTAACATATGATTGTTAATTAAACCTAGTCACTGAATAACCTAGGATACAATCTGTTGATTTAATTGGACAACCACATTACAAATTCGGAAGACAGACTAATCTAAGAAACAACTACATTCACTCAAGTCATTTAACCTAGGTTATGTTATCCCGAGCCATTAGCAATAGATTCTGACATAAAAATGATAAGTGTGAATTTCATCGTATTTTAGGGCTTAGTTTGATACATATTTAATTGTTAATTCAATTGTTTAGTATGTGCTTAGGTTAGAATTACGTTAGTTTGCGAATTATTTATGTTTGAAGTCTTTTATAGGTTAGTATAAGCCTTTGAGCTTAATTATTATGTTTTTGAGGTACCTTGACGTGTTTGTTAGTATTTCAGGGTCAACATTGATGAAAGGAGAAGTTTTAGAGACACTAGGGCTGAAACAACGACCCACTATCATGGTACAACAGACTATAATCATGACAAAAGCACTGGAGTAAGCCCACGATCATAGCCTATATGCCACGATCATGATAGAAGCCTAGGATATGTCCCATGATCATGGTCTGCATGCCAAGTAGACACGTAAAAACTTAAAAACGACAAGTTTCAAGGGATTTGTTGGATCTTTTGGATCTCGAAAAAACCCTAGGGCTACTCAGAAAACAAAAGGTATTCAAAGAATAAGACAAAGAAGAGGAAGGAGCTTTTGCTTCAGCCACTTTCAAAGAAACCCTAGAGAGGATTGTCGAGAGATAGTGAGAGAGAAGAAGAAAGAGAGGAGTGGAGAAGAATCTGACTCAACGTACTTCCCAGATCAAGAGTTTCCCGACATTGCTGCCTCCCGACTCCGTTCAGATTGTATTTCCTATTTATTTTCCATTTTATTATTGTATAGAATTGGGAATAACAGTATGATGATAGGATTTTTGAATGTTGAGATGCTCTAAACTCACCTTTAGGGGCTTTATCTTTGATTTAATTAAATTTGATTGTTTGTGTTTTTACTAGATTTATTATGATACAGTATAAGGATAATAAACATAAGAACAAGTGGTAGAAATTATATTACCTACTCCTTCGCTACAGCTTTAACTCCTCGCTGTGCTATCCTATCCTCAGCAATGTATCCTCTCCAAGGAGATGTTTCCTCTTCTCATTATTGTATCATCTTCTCGATATTGTATCCTCGACCAATCCGATGTACCACTTGTTCTTCTTGGACAACTTGGTTAACAAGATCCTTTAGTGGGAAAGGAGAAGAAAACTTGAAGAGATTTTTTCCTTAGAAGAAAGAAGCCAAATTTTGAGACACTTCTCATGTAATTTTTTTCTATACCATGCAAGACTACATTCTAAACCATAATCAAGTGACTAACTTGATTATTCAACTGTGAATCCATTATTTTAGATTATTATAATATATATGTTTCCCATACATCTCTATCTATATGTATATTACTTACAAAAGAATCTTGGTACCTTATGACTTGATATATAATGCTCATAAAAACCAAACTCTTTTATTTTTATTAATAATAAATATTTTCATTACAAAACTGTAATTGGAAGAAAATTAAGTTATTAAGTAAATACACTCGCTTTCCAGGGCACTATGTTTACATAACTCCAATAATCGACACCTTAGGTAGTACGTAAATGACCTGTGCATTTGAGGATTATCAAGATTAATTAATTAAAACTTACATATATAAAAAAACCACGATCAAGTTTTTGGCGCCTTTATTGGGCAGGCAATTAGTTTAGTTCTATAGTTTAAGGTGTTTATTTAGTTTTTAATTTTTATTTTCATTCTTTCTTTCCATGTCTAAAATTATGCTCTTGCATGAATACAAGAGTCAGGAGAAGATTAAGTCATGCAGCTGAAACCTTAAATTTAGACATCGCTCAATTATAACAATCCATTAGGAAAGCTCAGAGTGAAGAAGAAGAGGAAATCACAGAAGCAATAATGATCGAGGAATTTCAGCAAGATTTGGACCACTGAGCAAACCAAGAACGTCAACAATAGACCCTTATGGACTTTATGAGACCAGGGTTCGATGCAGCTGAACAAGGAGTAGCCAGGCCACCTATAAAGGGTCCATCGTTTAAAATCAAACCAGCTCTCCTAAACATACATCAACGGAACGTGCAGTTTTATGGACTAACGAATGAAGATCCTAAGGCACACATAGTGAACTTCCTTGAAATCTGTGATACCTTTCGGTACCATCAGATGTCCAAAAATACAGTCAAAATTAGGTTTTTTCCATTTTATCCCTTAGAGATAGAGCAAAGGCTTAGTATCATTCCCTCAATCTAGCCAATGTCACGACTTAGGATCAGCTAGTTCGTTCCTTTTTAGAAAAGTATTTTCCTTTGACCAAGACTACAAAGTTCATTAAGGAGATTACTAACTTTCTGCAAAATGACGGGGAATCGATCTATAAAGTGTGGCAATGATATAAGGATTTGCAACAGAAATTGTTGGAGTTATGTAAATATAGTGCTCTGGAAAGCAAGTGTATTTACATGTAACTTTATCTTCTTCAGTTACAGTTTTGTAATGAAAATATTTATTATTAATA
>JAOQMS010094811.1:0-19228 GCA_027563885.1 Erythroxylum longipes | reverse complement strand
AAAATTAACTTTTTATTTATAATTAATATTTATTTTAAATATATTTTAATTATTGAATTAAATTTTATTTGAAGTTTATATATTTTGAAGATATTTTAAATTAATATAATTTATTTAATTACAAAAATTAAATTAAATTATTAGGTAGAATAAAATTATTCATAATGCTTATTAAATAATTAAATAATATATATTTAGATTATGAAAAAATAGAATAAGAAAACAAAAACCACTTTTTATGATTTTTATAATTTTTAAAAATTGAAAGAAATCAAGACCAAAAAATAGAAACCAAAAGTTCAAATAAAGAGATCTTTTTTCCTAAAAAAAATAAAAATAGAAATAGAAATCATCAGTCCTAACTTATCTACTCAAAAGACACAAAAACATTTTACGAAACCTAGCTAGAACCTCTAATTGAAGCAAATAAATTTTTGTTGAGCCTCCATAATGGAATTAGAGATATGATTCTTCCCTTTTACACTGGTGTTAGGTTTGGCAACATTTGTAGTATAAAAAAAGGAGTATAAAAAAGTCACAATGTCAAACCATACACGCCACAGCTACCAAATGGATTTAAAAAAAAACTTATCGGATTATTTACTTAGCTAGTTAATGGCAGAGATGACTATTTATTTAGTTCTCCTACTCTCTCGATCCCTCTCTTCTTAGTTCTTAATTATCCAATTATATTTCATGTCGAATGGCCATTGACGGAGCAAACAATGACTGCCTGAGATAAACAAGAAGAACAAAACTTATCTTTTTCAGAAATCAAGGTTGTGCCGTGAAAAACCACTGCCTTGAAAGTGATTTCGGCTTGTCCACGGTGCAAAACAGTCAGCCATTCGCTCCCCAAGATTAACACAGCCAACCTCTGAAAACGTGCACTCGCAATCGAAGGGATGGAAGTGCACAGAAAGCATTCGCCCAGGGAGAGGGAAAACAAAAGACGAAAAAAGCAATCATCTTTAAATGATTAATTCAAATAAATAGAGGTAGTAATTTAAGAAGGCAACGATCGTTTCTGGCAAAAGAAAAGGCTGACATTAAGGGATACAACACAAAAAAAAAGTATCAGACTATTATTGTTTGATAACTGAAAGATCAGTTGGATAAGTAATAAGAAAAACAAAAGGCCCAGGTCAATAAGATCACGACCCGCTTCGCGCCCAGCCCGAACCGGACGGGCGGACAGCGGCGCGCGTTCGTGTGGTCTTCTATCAAAACCTACTAGAAACTTTAGCTATGAGGCCCAAGAATGTTAAACATTAATAAACCCTTCAAGCTTGTACTCCCTTACCAATGTGGGATAACAAGACATTGAGAAAGATAGAAGATTTTGAAAGAAACAAATTTGTGCCTTTACTCCAACAATCCCCCTACTAATGGCACAATCAAAGAAAATGTTAAAGAAGAATAAGAAATTCCTGGATGAAAGGAGGGTTTATACTTAAGTATTAATATCTTTCAATTTGAATTAACACTTAGTGAAGCAGGGCAATAACATAAACTAATAAGTGAATGACTCTTGAACTTATCAGTCTTTAGTCGAGACCCCCATAACACGTATCATACCTTCAGATTTGTGCAAGTTTCGCGATACCAAACTTTTTAGGGCCATGCGCATACCTTGTGTTCTCATGAGTGCTCTAGAAAATAGCCCAAGTCTTTCATATAAGGCGACCCACACCTCCACACTCATGTAGGTGATTTCAACAAGTCCTTCTCAATAGGACCACCCAGTTGGGATATGAAATCATTAAGTGCCATAATAAGCTCAACCTCAATCATATCAAACGGTGAATCTATCAAGTCCGTCTTAATAGGACCACCCAATTTGGGCTATAGACTCATTAAGAGCTTAAAAGCTCAAACTCTTACTCGGCACTACCATACGCCATAGGGATGAGAATGTAGTGCATACTAAGGACTTGTATGGCTTCGTTTGATCACAAGCAGGTATACACCACACTACCTTAGTTTAAGGGTTTTAGTCCCATCCCGCTCGACGTATCCAGGACTAGTCTCCTGGTCAAACCTTTAGTAAGTGGATCTGCCAAATTTCTCTCTGATCTCACATACTCTAAGGCGATTACCCCATTTTTCAACAACTGTTTGACTGCACTATGTCTAATGCGAATATGTCTCCTTTTGCCATTGTAAACACTGATCTTGGCAATTCCAATTGCTGCCTGTGAATCACAGTGAAGAGAGATTGAAGTGGCTTGTCTTCCCCATAGTGGTACATCTGCCAATAGACTCCTCAACCATTCAACTTCCTGTCCTGCTAACTCAAGAGCAATAAATTCAGATTCCATGGTGGAGCGTGCTATACATGTTTGTTTTGACGATTTCCATGAAATAGCACGTCCACCTAATGTAAATATATAGCCACTAGTAGAGCTAACTTCATTGTTATCAGAAACCCAATTTGCATCACAAAATCCTTCTAAAACAGCAGGAAATTTGTCAAAATGCAAACACCAGTCAATAGTCCCTTTCAAATACTTAAGCAAACGATAAAGAGCATTCTAATGTTCACTACTAGGATTATGAGTGTAGCGACTGAGTCTACTTACAGCATAAGCAATATCAGGTCGAGTATAGTTCATCAAAAACATTACACTTCCTATAATTTTAGCATACTCAGTTTGAGAAGCACTAGAACCTTTATTCTTTTTAAGATGTATGCTAGAATCATATGGAGTTCTCACAGGCATAACATCAAAAGAACTAAATCTTTTTAACAATTTTTCAATGTAATGAGACCGACACAAGGAAATACCGTTTTCATTTCTTTTTATTTTAACTCCTAAAATCACATCAGCTTCTCCAAGGTCTTTCATTTCAAATTGGGAAGATAAGAACGTCTTAGTCTCATTAACAACTTGCACATTAGTCCCAAATATTAACATGTCATCCACATACAGGCATATTATCACACAATCTAATCCTATCATTTTAGAATAAACACAAGAATCAGACTCATTAACAACGAAATTATTTTTCACTAACGTGCTATCAAATTTCTCATACCATTGTTTAGGGGCCTGTTTCAAACCATATAAGGACTTTCTCAGTTTACATACTTTATTCTCTTGACCATGAACCATAAATCCTTCGGGTTGCAACATATAAATTTCTTCATCTAGATCACCATTCAAAAAAGTAGTTTTTACATCCATTTGATGCACTGTCAAATTATGTATGGCAGCCAATGCAAGTAAAGTTCTAATAGTAGCTATTTTGGTCACAAGAGAATAAGTATCAAAGTAGTCTATACCTTTCTTTTGGGTAAAACCTCTAATTACAAGTCTAGCTTTAAACTTTTCTATTGAACCGTCAGGTCTCAATTTTTTCTTAAAGATCCATTTGCAACTAATTGGTTTACATCCCTTAGGCAAATCAGTTAAGTCCCAGGTATGGTTAGCCATGATTTACTCTAGTTCACTATTTATGGCCTCTTTCCAAAAACTAGCATCAACTGAGTTCATTGCTTCTTGATATGTGTTTGGGTCTTCTTCAATCAAATAAGTAGACACAATCTCATTATTAAGCATATCAGTATGGAAAACATCAGTTAAGAAAGCGGTAATAAAGTCAGGACCATAGCTAGTTTCGATTCTACGTCTCTTACTCCTTCTAGGTTCTCTATTACCAATATCGACATCAACATCACTAATAGGGCTAGAAGAGGGCATAGAAATAGGCAACTCAACAGGCATATCAACAGGCATAGAAACATGATTAACATTATTTTTCAAAGGAAATACATACCCGAAAAATTGTGCATCCCTAGATTCAAAGATAAAGTAATCATTCAAAGACATAAATCTATATGCAGCACTATTTTGAGCATAACCAATAAAAACAGCATCAACAGTTTTAGATCCAATGTTCTCCTTCCTAAAAACAGGTAAACCAACTTTCTCTAAACACCCCCACACTTTTAAGAATTTCAGATTTGGTGGAAAGCCTTTCCATAGCTCATACGGGGTCTTATCAAGTTTTTTATGAGGAACCCTATTAAGAATATAACAAGCAGATAAAACAGCCTCTCGCCACATATTATCTGACAAACTTGAGCTTAAAAGCATAGCATTCATCATGTCTTTAAAAGTCCTATTTTTCCTTTCAGCTATACCATTCTGTTGGGGTGTATAAGGAGCACTAACTTCATGTATAATACCATTTTTTTCACAAAAAGACTTGAGCGAATTGGTACTATATTCTCCACCTCTATCGGACCTGAATCTTTTGATTTTCCTGTCTAACTGATTTTCTACCTCTATTCTATATTTCAAGAACATCTCTTCAACTTCATCTTTAGACCTTAGTAAGTACAATTTAGTATATCTCGAAAAATCATCTACAAAGGTCATGTAATACCGTTTTCCCCCCTTACTAATTGTGTTCTTGAATTCTGCTAAGTCTGAATGTACTAGTTCTAACAATTCTGTTTTTCTAGCAGTGACAGATTTAAAAGGTTTCTTAGCATGCTTAGCTTCTACGCATATAGAACACTTTGCAAAATTATCAACATTCACAGCATCTATGAGTTCCATATGTTTAAGCCTTTTAATAGAAGCAACATTCAGATGTCCTAATCTACTATGCCACAAATCAACAGACTCAACAATATAAACAGAACTAGAAGCATTAGAATTAACAGTTTCAGAAGCAATGTTCAGTACAAATAAACCATCGTTCAGGTAACCCTTCCCAACGAAGTCCCCATTTTTGGAAATTACAACTTTATCAGCGTCAAAAACAAGTTTAAGGCTAGCTTTGTTGAGAAGAGCTCCTGAGACCAAGTTCCTTCGCAGTGAGGGAACGTACAGAACATTGCTTAAAGACTAAGTTTTTCTAGAAGTTAGCTTGAGAAAAATCTTTCCTTTACTGATTACTCCAGCAGTGGTAGAATTCCCCATGTATACGCACTCGCCATCTGTGACTTCCTCAAAGTCATGAAACAATTCCCTGTTCGCACCGAGATGTCTAGAAGCTCCTGTATCCAGCAACCAATCTGATTTGTTGGCCACCAGATTTGCTTCGACTATCATAGCAGCAATCACCTCATTAGCTTCAACAAGATTGACTTGGCCGTTAGGTTTTTGATCAGGCTTGTACTGTTTATGTCGTTGATGACACTGGTAAGCCTTGTGTCCAGGCTTTCCACAGACATAACAAGCTCCTTTGGGTTTTTGGATTCTGTTGTCAAACAGGCGGAACTTATTAGGCTTCTTTGATTGACCATGTTTCTGGTTACTCTTTCCTTTCCCTTTATACCTGTCTTTGTTCAGAGGAGCAGATTCAACCAAGTTAGCTTTAGTAGAATGTAAAGAAAGAGATTCAACCTTATCTTTGAGGCGGTTTGCTTCTTCTGTTCTCATATGACCGATGAGTTCTTAAAGGGTCATGTCCTTCTTCTTATGTTTCAGATGGTTTTTGTAATTGTTCTAAGAGGGAGGGAATTTTTCCAACAAGACATTGGCTTGCAGAATTTCACACATTTTCATGCCTTCGGACAGAATCTCAGTAACAAGATTCTCGTAGATATGAACTTGATCCATGATTGGCCTGTCATCACTGATCTGGAATTTGACCCAATTTCTGACGACATATTTTTTCTTCCAGCATCATCTGCATCATATTTCTTTTCCAGAATATCCCAAATTTCTTTAGCAGACTTATAATTCACAAACAAATCAAACAATAGATTGGTCATATGATGGAGAAGGTGGCCTCTAACAATTTTATTATCTTTTTCATATTTGTTTCTGACGTCCTCAGTTTTGTCTCTAACTTCTTTCAGGGGGGTTTTACCAGTAGTTATAGAAACAGAAGGGACAATAACATATTCAGTAGGGTCAGAAAATAAAATATAATCAACCTCTAGTTGTTCAAAGAATATGAGCAATTTCTGGGACCAACGTTTATAATTAGTTCCATCAAGGGGCTCCAATTTGGACAGATCAGGAAGAGTTTTGGTAAGATTAAATGCAACCATCGAGAAAATAAATTGCTTTCAAATTGACGGAGCAAACAATGACTGCCTGAGATAAACAAGAAGAACAAAACTTAGCTTTTCAGAAAGCAAGGCTGTGCCGTGGAAGACCACTGCCTTGAAAGCAATTTCGGCTTGTCCACGGTGCAAAACAGTTAGTCGTTCGCTCCCCAAGGTTAACACAACAAACCTCCGAAAACGTGCACTCGTAGTCGAAGGGATGGAAGATGCACAGAAAGCATTCGCCTAGGGAGAGGGAAAACAAAAGACAAAAAAAGCAATCGTCTCTAAATGATTAATTCAAATAAATAGAGGTAGTAATTTAAGAAGGAAACGACCGTTTCTGGCAAAAGAAAAGGCTGGCATTAAGGGATACAACACAAAAAAACGTATCAGACTATTATTGTTTGATAACTGAAAAATCAGTTAGATAAGTAACAAGAAAAACAAAAGGCCCAAGCCGGCAGCACGCGTGTGGTTGTCTATCAAAACCCACTGCAAACTTTAACCATGGAACCCGAAAATGTTAAACATTAATAAACCCTTCAAGCTTGTACTCCTTCCCAATGTGGGATTACAAGACATAGAGAAAGATAGAAGATTTTGAAAGAAACAAATTTGTGCTTACTCCAACAGCCATGAATCCCTGAACCAGTTAAAGGGTCATTCCCAACCTTAAGCTTTAATTAAATCACGTCATGACATTTCAACCTTTTTCTTGGCTGATAAGGTAGAACTCTGTCCCTACATGCACTGTGGTTTTTCCATAGTTTATGTCTTTTATTGACATTCTGAAGTGTATCTAATGTTCACGATAGTTTGGCTTTTGGAGTCCTTTGTCTAATTATATTTTCTGATTTCTGACGTTTTTTCAGCTTATGCAACTATGAGAACTGGGAGTGAAATGGAAGTAAAAACGTGGTTTGACGAAGTTGAAATTGATGATATTGAACTTGGAATTTGTCAACAATCAAGTAAGTTTGAGTTCATGAAAGCTTGTACTTATTTATCATAAATATTGTTGATTTCAAGAACCTTCTGTAGCTTATCATTAACTTAAAAAACTAGCAGCTACTACAATCAATGAAATCGAACCAGAATATGATGAAACTCAGGATGCTAATCTTATTAGAAGCCAAAGATATCAAGTCGAGTTTAAACAGAAACCGAGTGCAGTGTTCAAGGGTCAAGTCAGTTTTGGCTTATTTGCATAAGTGTGAGAAGTCCATGGAATAATTATGCTATATAACTCATTATATTTGATAGAAACATAAGTTCTAATAAATATTAAGCTATCTCTTCTTGGTTCATGTTTCCCCTTCGTGAATAATAGTTAATATGAAGACATTTTGTTGACAGATGAAGCTAAAACGGGTAGCCGAAGATTCCAAAAAGGAAAGAGAAAAGCTCGATCACCACTGAACAGGTACGTTGATGTCACGATCAATTCATAATTTAATTACATAAGAAAGGGAAGATTTGATTGGATAGGACTGCACAAAATGGATTGATTTCTCTTATTATATACACATTATTATAAATAAAGAAAAAATTTAAAATATTATGTTACTTTCCACGTAAAATTTTATTTTTCATGATTATACAAGATATGTTTCTCTTATTGTTATTATCTTAAAGTATTTTCTCATTACAAGTCACAGAATATTATTAACCCACACTTAATCAATATTTAGAATTAATAATTAAAATAAAAGTAATAATTAAAATTGTCCATATAAATAGAATATTTTTAAGAACAACTAAAGATTGTTGTGAAAATTGATCGAATTAGAACAAATTCGTATCTAAATAAAATTGATGGAATAATAATAAAGAAATTAATGCACAAATTTTACGTGAAAAATCCTTCAAACAAATTAAGATAAAAACTACAGATAAGAAGAAGAAATTTTACTATAAAAAATTTAAAAGTTACAACCTCTCTCTATTTTACAAGGAGAAACACTAACTCTTTCAAGAAATAAGAGTAACAATCTCTAAATTTTGGGGATTGAACTGAGGAAGAGAAATTTTGGTTGATTTAAAATTGTTGTCCATATGCAATTTTCTTCCCTTCCTTTTTTACTTTGGCAAGTTGGCAACAACAATCTTCCACTTAAATATTTGATTGAAATTCAATCAAATCTTTGTATTTTTCTTTCTTCCTTGCCATTTCCATGCTGCTTATATCTCCATCAAGCCACAAGAGGGTTGACACCAAATAAATTTGTTAGTATTGACCATTTTCATCATAAAATCTGTGATGTTGTCTTTGGTATGAATCTTCTGCATATCCACAGTTCTTTCTTCCACTTTCTTACGAAAAAAGTGATATTGAACTCGTATATGTTTTGTTTTTAAATAAAAAGATGCCTGTAAGGTGCAAGCAGGCACTTTGATTGTCACAAAATAGAGAAATCTTTTTTTGGTTGTGCCCAAGATCCTCCAGAAGCATTTTCAACCAAACCGCTTCTTTACTGGCTTTTGTAACTGCTACATATTTTGCTTATGTTGTTGACGTATTCATAACTGACTGTAGTTTTGAGACCCAGCTTACAGCCCTGCCAACTAAAGTAAACACATAAATTATGGTGGATTTGCTGCCATTAAGATCACTTGCATAATCAATAAAGTCTGGTCTCTCATAACACAATGCAACATTTGAGGTCCCTTTAATGTATCTAAAGATCCTCTTTATAGCATTTCAATGCTCTCTGTTAGGATTTGCCATGTACCAACTCACTACTCCCATTGCATGTGCAATATCTGGTCTTGTGCAAATTGCAATGAACATTAAGTTTCCCATTGCTGATGCATATAGTACTCGAGACATCTCCATCCCCTCATCTTCATTCTTAGGACTTATGTTGAAGGAAAAGTTGAAGTTAACAGGAAGTGGGGAAAAAATTGGCTTACAATCTCATGTTGAAGTGTCACAAGATCTTCTTTAAATAATTCTTCTAAGAAAGCCAAATCTTCTTGTTACTTATGTTTAAGTGAATTTGCATCCTTAGAATCTGTTTGCTAATCCCAAGTCCATCATTTCAAATTTCCTAACTAACTGAGCCTTCAATTCTATAATACGATCTTTGTTGGGGCTTGCCACCAACATGTCGTCTACATATAACAAGAAGATAGTGAAGTCATTTTCACCAAACCTTTTGAAATATGCACAAGGATCTGCATGTAGTCAGCTATATCCAAAGCTCATAATAAAGGAATCAAATCTTTTGTACTAATACCTCGACGCCAACTTTAGATCGTATAGAGATTTGTTCAACTTATAAACTAAGTTCTCCTTTCATGCTTCTTCAAATCATCCTAGTTGGAACATATAAATCTCTCCTTTAAGATCTCAATGAAGAAAAGTCATCTTTACATCTAACTGCTCTAGATGTAAGTCAAACCTAGCACATATTTCCAGGACTACTCGGATTGTAGTAAGTCGAGCCATAGGGGAAAATATTTCAATGAAGTTAATCCCTTTCTTCTGAACATATCCTTTCACCACCAATTTTGCACAATACTACTCCACCTAATCATTGTCATTTTGCTTGATCTTGTAGACCAATTTGTTGTGGCCTTTCTTCCTTGTGGTAGTGACACAAGTTTCCAAGTTTTATTCTTATGAAGAGCTTCAATTTCTTCTTACATTGTTGTCATCCATCGAGATGCATATGAACTGTTTATTGTCTCCCTGAGAGTTAATGGCTCCCCATCCTCAGTTAAAGGACAATATGTAACATTGTTCTCCATAATATAGTCTGAATGTCAACCTAGTTGCCTTTTTAGCAATTTGATCAATGAGTGTCAAGAGCTTCAGATTCTATTGGTTCTTGTACCTCGTGCTCTGGTGTTGTTTCAGAAGAATCAGTATGAGATTCCTTTTCCACCTGAACAATAGTCTTTGAATCTTCCTTTGATGTTTTATCATCGTCTCCTTTCTTTTGTAGCTCATCTACAAAGATTACGTTCCTGTTGATGACAACCTTATGGGCAGTGGGATTGCACAGGCGATACCCCTTTACTCCATCAACATACCCTAAGAATAAGCATTTCTTTGATTTTTGATCCAGCTTCGTAGTTTCTTGGGGATTGTACATCACGTATAGAAGACTTTCGAATATATGGAGATTTGAATAATAACTGGCTTACCAGTCCACATCTCCATCGGTATCTTCAACTCAATTACAGTTGATAAGGCCGATTTACTTGATAACAAGCAGCACTGACTGCTTCTGCCCAGAAAGTCTTGTCTACGCTTGTAGTTGCCAACATAGCTCTTGTTCTCTATAACAAAGTTCTATTTATCCACTCTGCCACTCCATTTTGCTGAGGAGTGTATGCTGATGTGAACTGTCTTTTGATGCCTTCTTGCTTGCATAATTGATCAAATTCATTGCTAGGATATTCTCCTCTATTATCTATCCTCAGACACTTGATCTTTCTACCCGTGCTTTGTAAACTTTGAAGACTGGAAACACGTCTGCCTTTCTCTTGATTGGATACACCTACCATTTCCTAGAATAATCATCGATAAAGGACACAAAGTACTTCGATCATCCCAGGAACATAATTGGTGCTTGCCATACATCATAGTGAACCAATTCTAGAACTGATTAGCTTTTAGAATTTGATATGTTGAATTTCAGTCGGTCTTGCTTGTTTGTAACACAATGCTCACAAAAAGGCAGAGATACCTTTGTGAGCCCTAGAAGTAGCTTTTGCTCAGCAATAATCGTCATTCCCTTTTCAAACATATGTCTAAGTTTTCGATGCCTTATCATTGCACTAAAACATCCTAAAATAATTGATCTTTCTACCTCCTGTAAAGTTTCTTCCTTTAGCAAACACAAATTTGTGACTACCTTTTCTTCCTTCATAAGTACAAGTGCACCTTGAATTATTTTCATGATCTTGTTTTCAATTTCAACCTTGTAACCAAGATCATACAGTTTTCCTAAAGACAATAAATTCTTCTTCAAGTCCTTTACATACTGCACTCCTTGGATAGTATGAATTGTACCATCATATAACTTCAGGTTGATGGTGCCTATACTAATGATCTTTAAGGCATGAACATTGCAACTGTCACAAATCCTTCTGAGACAGTTTCATAATGATAAAACCATTTCCTTGGAGAGGTTATGTGAAAAGTAGCTCCTGAGTCCAAAAGCCATACACTAACAAATCTTTTTCTGCTTTCATTTGCTATCACTACCTCACAACACAAGACATTACCATCATCTAAAGTGCTACCACATTTCCTTAAGGGTTGGAATTTATCTCATTCGGACAATCCTTCTTCATGTGGCCCTTTTTGCCACAAGTGTAGCATCTTAAAATTTTCTTACTTCTTGACTTTCCCTTACTATGATTGTATTTCTCACTTTGTCCACATTTCGTTGATCTCCCTTTCATCACCATCAATTCCTCCGCTTGTTGTGAAGTTACTTGCATGTCTTCCTTGTTCTTGCGCTGATTTTCTTCTTCAATAATAGTGATCACAAAAATCATCAAAGACTAGATGGTCCTTACGAACATTATTTGTTAAATATGAATCCGGTAGACTTTGAAGTGGAAATTCAGCACATTTTTGATACTCTATTTTATGAGCCAGTGATGTGAGTTGGGAAAATAGAGTATTCAAGGTGTTGATGTGCTCTGTCACTGAAGTAGATTTTGACATCCGAAGAGTGTACAATTTTCTATTAAGGAAAATCTTGTTATGAAGTGACTTGGCTAATGAGATGATCCCAGATCTCCTTTGTTATCTTCTTCTCCTTTATGTTTGACAACACCCCATCTACTCTGATGAAGATTTTTGAACTTTTGCAATACTGCACCATCATTTCCAGAAATAACCAAATCATCAACATATACCAATATATTCATTTGGATATCATGTTCATAAAATATACATAGGGAATAATCAGAAGAAGATTGCCAAAAGCAATAATGTTTTAGTGCAAAACTTAATTTTGCAAACCAACATCAAGGCGCCTGACAAAGGCTATAAAAAGACTTCTTTAAGCAACATACCTTTGGGGCTTCATGACTTAAAACTAGAAGGGAGCTTCATGTAAACTTCCTCTTTCATATTTTCATGCAAGAACGCATTATGAACATCCATTTGATGTAATTCCCAACCTTTAGCGACGAGAACCACTAAAAAGATTTGGACTGTAACCATCTATGTTATTGAGGCAAGCATCTCATTGTAATGTATTTCTTCCACCTGATTGTTGCCAAGAATTACTAAACAAACCTTATAGGGTTTAATAGTACCATCTGCATTGTATTTGATCTTACAGATTCATTTGCATCCAATAGTTGTCTTTGTGGAGGATAAGTCTTCTATAACCCACGTCTTATTACCCTTGAGAGCTTGTATCTCTTTTCGCATTGCCTCCCTCCATTTTTCATCTTTTATTGTTTATAAAAAAGACTAGGTTCATGTCTTGCAATTACAGCTGCGAAAAAATGGTGGTGATGCAAAAAAATTGTCAGGATTCATATAATATGCTATAGGAAGGGCGTACCTAATGACAATTTTTTAGGAGACTAACTCTTCAAGGGACTTATACGTGCAGTATTAATAACATAATCTTTCAATTAAACAAAGACACTTTTATCCCTTGTTCTTTGTTGAAACTGCTCTTCCTCCACTACAAAACCTAGTAAGTCCCCTTGATGTATAACGTTATCTTTTTTGCATTGATTACTAATGTCTCCAAAAGGTCGTGCATCACCATAAGAAAAATTGCTCTCAATAAACACCACGTCTCGTGAGACAAAGCCCTATGATCAAGATCATATAAATTCCATCTCTTCTTTCTGAAAGGATATCCTAGAAAAATACATTTGTGACTTCTACCGGTAAACTTGTCTTTGTCATGATTCTCATTTCTAGCACAACATAAGCACTCAAAAATTCTTATGTGTGCATTGGGTGGTGCACGTTCAAAAAGGATCTCATATAGTGTCTTACCCATCAGCAAGTTTGAAGGAGTTCTATTAATTAGATACCCTAATGTAAGTACATATTCTTTCCAAAACTCAATAAGCAAGCTAAGCTGAAAACGAAAAGGTCTTGCTACATTAAAAATATGTCAATGTTTTCTTTTCGCCCTACCATTTTATTGCAATGTCCCTGTACATGATGTGTGATGTAACATGTCATGTTCCTTCATACATCTAAATTTAGTCCCACGTTACAATTTTTTACCTTTTTATCAAATTGTCATTATACTAAGGCAAAAAAATTCTTCAATACATGCAAAACTTCACTTTTAATTTTTTAACAAATAAACCGACAGATAGCGAGATAAATCATCCACAATTGTCAAAGAATAAGATACCCCGCAAGACGCAAGCACTGTATAAACACCCGAAAGATCACAATGTATCAACTCGAGAGCCTCTTTTGTTCTATTATCAATAGATAAAAATACTTCTCTAGTTTGTTTCGCTCTAAAAGTAGGTATCACAAGCATTATTGTCCACACCATTATGGCAAAAATGATCCAACTCATTTTTTGCCTAGATTGGCCAAGCTACGGACTGATCATGGTCGGCTTAAGCGGCTCCAAAATGACGTCGTTATGAAATTTTTTACTTAAAAAAACAAATGGAGGGTCGGGCCGTAGCTTGGGCCATGGGCTGGTCAGCCACCATAATCAAGCCCTCAGCCCGGACCGGCCTATTGACATACCTAGTCACTATCTTTAACATCACTACTCACATTAGCACGTAGTTTTATTATTTTAGGTGATGGATGCCTTAAGCTTCTATGCCACAGCTCTGTAGGACTAATCCCTGCTGTTTTAATTTATTGACACGCACAGGTGCGATTCCTCGGAGGAAGTAAAGTCTTTGGCATTGTTCACTAGTCAGCGTCCTCATAATTCAGTCCTGCATAACACAAAGTTTATTAGTGGAAATCAACTGCAGTTTAAATTAGGAATAATTCGAGAACGTGTCTCAATTTCAACTATTCTCTAAAGATCACCATTCCTTGCATCACAACCTGAGTTTCTTCGCCATTTGGCAACCCTACGGGATAAGGAGTCATATCTGTCTAACCATTCCATTATACTAATATGGTTTGACGCCTATAATCCAAGATATACATTTTTGACTTACTTAAAAGACGTGCTTCACTCGAATTTGAATTATGGGTATTAAAACAATTCATTAATGTCGTCTTGTTTGCTTGACAGCCCGCAGAGACATGCTTGATCAGCATTAATCGTTTTGGTCTGTGTATTATTAGATCCCCTTGCTGCTGTTTGTGTCATATTTGCCCTGACAGTAGCACCACGCCCTTTCCCAACAGATTGTGCACCTCGTTGGCCCCCTCGTCCTCCTATCCCACCTCGCCCAGCTACTCGAGGCATTTCACCTCACCAATTGGGATATCCAATCAGTTGAAACAATCCCTCAGTCATGCCCAGGCTTCTGACAATGCCAGCAAACTACTACATCCTTTTTGCACTCATTCATCTTCTCTCTCTTTTTTGAGGATATTGGCTAAGTATGTTGCAACACACGATTTTGTAATCTTCATCATCGAGGCCCATTAAAAATTGATGCACTCATTCATCTTCTCTCTCTTTTTAGAACATGTTCAATACAAGAATACAACGCAATCTGAAGACTTTTTAAAACGTCGTAGAATCTCATTTGCGACATTTTAAAAAACGTAAAAAAAAACGTCGCAAATTGTGGTGTAGGCAAAATGTTTCTGCGACGTTTTACGGAAAACATCGCGGAATACGTCAACATTCGGCAACGTTTATGAAAACGTCACTAAAATGTTGGCCTTTCGGCGACGTTAAAATAAAACGTCTCGGAATCATTAATATTGGTGAAACGTCGCACAATCATTAATATTCCGTGACTTTTCCAAAAGCGTTGCGGAAAGGAAGTTTCCGCAACATTTCAGAAAATGTCACTGAATCTTTAATACTTCGCGACGTTGAAGAAAACGTCGCGGAATGCCACATTCTGTGACGTTTTGCTAAAACGTCGCCGAATGTTGACGAATCTGCGACGTTTTAAAACGTCGCGGAATGCATCAGGAGAACGTCGCAGAATGCCATTTACTTCTTTTTTATTTTTTATCTCAAAATAAATTTAATTTAATAATTTTCCAATTTTAATAATTTTTAAATCTTATTTATTTAATAACTATTTAATATTGAATTTTATTTATTTATATCATTAATTTTAATAATTATTTGTGTATCATAAAAATTTCATAAGTGCATACAATTTATTATTTAATTGAAATTCCCAAACATGCCATAATACAATAATTAATATAAAAAGTATGTCATAATTTAATAACATATCAATATGAGTACCTATATCAAATCTAAACGAATATTATTTGTAGAATATAAAAGTTCCAAGAGCTTTTTTTGTTGTTCAAATTCAATTCTTTGTTGCTCGACTTCGGTAGTAAATCGATGTTGCATTTTTTAGTCAATTCATCAACTTAAGACTGTAACTCCTTATTAACCTTCTTCGACTCCTCTAGTTCATCTCGAAGTCTTTTTCTGACTGAAGGCTTCCCTTGTGGTCGAGGCCTAACTCCCATGTCAACAACATAATCAGATCTAGTGCCCAAGACTTTGTCGCACACTTGATCCACTGTCATTGGATGACCTTGTTCTATTGAATTTGTCAATTCTTTACACATTAATTCCTGAAAAATTAAGAATTAATTAGATACTAAAATTCATAAATACTAAAAAAAATTTGTATTTGAACTATGTACTCACCTATTTTTCTTTATATTCTGTAGTTGTCCATTGACCTTTACTTTCATCATAATGAGTGTGATACCATAGCTTTATCCGATCACATTCTTCTCCATCTTTTTCACTCTGTTGTATTGAAATATATTATTAGTAATATTTATTATAAAATTTGAAATATCAATCAAAGTAAAATATAATTAAAAAGATAATAACTTACAATCTCAAGTCATATCGCTACGAAGGCCTTGGAGCTCGAGTTTGGTTGACATTTGACCTGACTCCTAGCCAATTTGGCTTTTTGACTTTTTTCCTAACCATAAACGTAACAAAATCGTTTATAACATCTATAAATCACAATTCATAAATACAAAAATATAATTAGTTGTAAAAAATTGTGAAATTAAGTTTTGTGATCAAATTAACTAACCTTTGTAGCTGATTGCTCCCAATATTCGCATAAATGCATCCACTCCGCCACAGTGACATTTTGCGACTTAACATCCTTTCCGTGCTTAGTAAAATGTTTTTTTAAATGAAATCTTTAATCTTTAGATCTTAAAGAAAGAAACTTCTTCACAGCAGCATGTACTTTGTCGTTTGTCCTCATTCCCTTGACTTCCAATTTTTGCTGCAAAAAAATATAAATTATTTGTCAAAGCTTTAAGCATATGGAAAACACGTACATATTAGATAGTTTTATAATACTTACGTCTAACTTATCAAATGCAATGTCCAACTTCTCATTAGTTATTTTTTTTCCATTTTGTTCTTACAGGTAAGGAAGTTCGGGATACCACACCAATCTTACTCGATAATTTGGCAGACTGTACGGAGTTGGTTGGTCTTCCTTCAGTGGGGGAGATCTCTATTTCCAATCTCTTACCTATCGCCTTATTAATCTTTGCCAATCCGTGTCCTTTTGTAACACCCCTTATCTTTTTTGGATTAGTCGTGGATCCTAAAATATAGCAAGGAATATTTTACGATAAACATATAACATACTCTTAATTGGTTAGAAAAAATTTATTAAACTTGTATGTTTAACTAATGTGATGTGAAAGATCATACCTGCAGTGCTTGCAGAGGTAGCACTAATACTGTGAAAGGGGCTTGTGTCATTTACTGGTGGCTAATTAGAAGTTGGAGGCATCTGTTGAGAAGTTGATGGAGGCATTTCTTGAGAACTTGATGGAGAACTAATATTGCGTCTCATTCTCAAAATTTGTAGATAGTTATCTCTAGGATGAGTAATAGGTGCAGATGTGACATCTCTTAGTGTCGGAGTAGGCTGACAAGGTGCTGGTGTGTGATCCTCTGGCTGTGTACGAGCAGATGGCTCATCAGCTACACTTCCAAGAAGCTGACAGTACCGCGACTGCAGTTGTGTCGGTACTAAGCTGCTTGGTGCAGACTTATTCTTCTTTTTGGATAGACCAGGTCCCATGTCAATCAACTGCATTCAATTCGACATTAGATTTCAAAAATTGCTTTATGATAACATCTCACTTAACAAGAGTAGTTCGTTTATGGTATATACTACAGTTCATAACATAATAAACTGTTCATAACAACAACATAATTCTTATTTTAGTCCGTAAGATGCTTATTTCTAATTATATTATATACTGTTCATAACTACAACATCATTCTTATTTTAGTGCATAAGATGCTTATTTGTAATTGTATAATCATACATGTTTTACATTTTACTAATAAAACTAACAAAATGATAAGAGCAAATTTGATTTCAACATTTTAGAACCCAAATCCAAGGGCTATTCCTTATCCTTCTAAATCAGATCTCACATGCAAAGAAACTAACTACTCAATTTAGGTGATAAGAAATAGTAAAAGATGTCCTAAATCAGATAAACCAAGATATTGATCATTTATGATATAAGGAAGACCAAATGGAAATGCAAGTGGTTTCCTATCTATAACTTCCACCATAATAATTTGCATGAACTGAAATTTGGAAGTAGAGCAAATTGTCCACCCAGCAACAGCTAAATGTTTATACACGAATGTCATAATTGACTACGTTCCCTGATACACATCAATTAAGTAGGAGATATCCCAAAGTTATTTATGTTTATCTAAATTAGGTTTATGGGTTAAATGAAAATTTTGACCTGATACTTAGATTTAGAGTTTTAGATGAATCTTTAAGCATCTTATGAAGGCTTATATCGAATTACTTGTTAGCCCTATCACATGTCCCTTATGGAAGTCTGAATATTCCTAGGCTATCATACAAATAAGGGGAGGTTAGGGGGATGTCGCATTATAAGGGTAAGATTGAAATCTCCTTCAAATCTTTAATTGGATATCTTAGACCTTGAGTAAATTCACAAATACCCAGAGTCCCTTTGTTAACTAGAAGGGGTTAGATTAGCAAGAATCAGCACTAACACATTTAGATTATAACAACATTCATTTTTCATCCCACACAATGTTGTAATATGTTCGGTAGGAAATATGTTCTAAATGATGAAAACTAAAATTTCACATTCATCAACCAGAGAATAGGTCATGACTATCGATCCAATTCAACAAGAAAAGAAAAAGATTTATCAGAAACTTGCAAACCTAAACAGTCTGGAACTAAATAAATGTGTGATGCAGAGTGATGTTTAAAACTCTAACAAAAGATAAGCAGAAAGAGGATACAAGAATGTACAAGAGCTACTGGCACAGTTTAATAACACAATAACAGAAAATATGTATTGCATTAACCTGTTCTTAACCTTAATACATTAGATGCTATCGCCTGGAAATTCCTAGTTAGAGCATTGTAAATCACCCATTCAACTTGTAAGAAATAGAAATATTCAAAACTTTGATTGATCAAAGCTAATAGTTGCAGAAGAATTGAGGGATAGACAAGTCTTTATGTAAAATGTATCCTCTATATACTGGAATAGAATAGCCTTTTCTAGCTTATATATCATTGATCAGTTGCTAAGTATCAATCATCCATTAACCTCTCATTATATGCAGTTGGAGTCAACCCTCTGAATTTTCAATTTGCCAGTAATCTATAAATATACATTCTAAACACAATTTGCCAGTAATCTATAAGCATACGTTCTAAACACAATTTACCAGTAATCTATAAGCATACATTTTAATCGGTAAGATTCTTAAAAAACAGAAAATTTTGTTTCAAAACAGAGCTAACCTTTCCAGAAACTCACAATTCTTAAGCAACCCATCTCTAGTAATGGGAAGGGACAAATATTAATCAACTATTCGACTGCCTAGAGTTCTCATTTCAGTGTTAAACAACCACAATGGCCGGAGAAGAAGATGAAAATACATTAAAGAGATAGAGAGAAGACGAAAATACCTTCACGAAGAACGCCAGAGAAGACTGTTAGAGATAGAAGTTGTAACAAACTATGATCCCTAAAAATCAGGATAAAATCCTAATCCTGATACAAGTGATGTA